>JXSR01S005958.1:10098-20697 GCA_000969725.1 Ophiothrix spiculata
TATTTCCAAGAACAGGCTATGTTTACCTGTGTCTGTCATTATATGAAAAGAAGGTTAAAAATTGATATGTACGTATTTTAGTTTTGCACAGTTACATGACCTTTGGCATTCGATAGTTGTGCATTTAAATTTTAAATATTTGAATATAAGAAACTCAGGCACTGAGACATTGCATTTGTAAAAAACAATTTCAAAAGGCATAACATTCTGAATGTATATGATACTCTAAACTAAGTGTATTAATGTATTGACACTAGTCTGATTTGTTAGCGAGATATTTAAAAATATTTTCTGTAAACATTATCAAAATAACAATTTTACAACAAGTAATTCCCTAAATTGCAGAATTCTCAAGACCAAGACATTTTTTTTCCGGATCGATTAAATCAGATTTCAAATCTGGTTTTGTGGAACACTCAAATTAAGAGTTCATCTGTCAAAGGGTTATCGACCAAGCTTAAAACATATAGGAACATGTACTTAATTAAGTTATGCACATGTGTCAGATATCTTCAAAATTTTTACCGTTTAAGTTTCAGTTTTATGTAAGCTTATAATGTGCACATGTGTAAAATAAGCCCTATGTCATCTTTTCAATTTTTTTTTTTGATTTGTTTATTTAAATATGCAAAGAATAGCTTTGGTGTGAGTTTTTTAAACTTGACAAGTTTTGGGAGCAGAAATGAAGTTGACTTTAGGGGAAGTTGGTTAGAATCCGATATCACCTGCTACAGGTGATTGTAGATTGTAGGTTTTTACTATTGGAGTAATCGATATATAGTTAAAAAGTTTGGAGAACTAATGACCCATTTGTTATATATAAGTAGCATCATATCAAAGTGGATAATGTGGACATTTGAAAGTGAACGATATATTTTGTAAAGCCAAGCAGAGCTTTGTTGTTATTTTCGAACTATTGTGAGGAAATCTTCATTTGAGTTCGCAAGGGAAATTTTTGGATTTTTTTTCCCGTTTGGCTTCCGGGACTTGTGAATTATGATTCGATTATCAGTTTACTCAATATGTTTGCGCCTTGGGAGACGGTAAACTCGGACTATATCGTGATATATATTGTAAAAAATCCTAGGATTAGATATCGCAGTTATTATAAAGTTAAGACATAATATTATAATATTATAATATTCAGACAACCAAAAAAAAAAGCTAAAAACAAAAACAATATTTTTTATTAGGTTTTTTTTAGTTTGATATTTTAAGTTTAAAGAAAGTTTGTGATTATAAAATATACATTTATTGAGTTCAAATGTTCTGTCCGTGCTTAACAATGCATTTTGTAATCCGTAGTAAAATATTTTGTTAACCCATTACTTATTCTTTTCTACTGGAGTCAATAAGTATAAATAATCTCCACTTGAGAAATTGCAATCCGTAACTATCCTTTTGTGTTTACACGATAAAAAGCACAACTAAGACCGCGAGACGTTTTTTTTTTTACTATTTTATACTTTGATTGACAGGCCTCTTTTGTGCGGTAAGAGTAGTTCGACCTTTGTCATTGACAATTTGTAAACTATTTGTAAGGGATTTGTAAACTAAATCCTTTGTCCGTTAATGAGATAACTTACGACACACTTGAACAGGCTAACTGTATTCATTTGAATTCTATTTTTCTGAACCGGTAAGGTGATTTTGGCCTCGGTTATTTTTAGTCATTGAGCGTAATAATTATATTATATTTGTATGCGATATTGGCCTAGATTTCAACATCTCTTTGTATGATATAGGTATAGATTAATTCGTTTTTTGTCATTTACAATTTGTAAACTATTTGTAAGGGATGTGTAAACTAAATTCTTTGTCCGTTAATGAGATAATTTACGGCAAACTTGAACAGGCTAACTGTTTTTCTTTACCGGTGAAGTGATTTTTAGTCATTGAGCGTAACAATTATTTTATATTTGTATGTGATATTGGCCTAGATTTCAACATCTCTTTGTATGATATAGGTACATATTATATAAATATTGTGATGTGGTTATGCTTACCCATCCGGGGCTCCAAAACTAAATTGAAATGACTGTGTTCATGTCAAAACATGTCGTACTAGATTAAAGGAGATTTGGTCAGGGTGGTAAAACTTTATCGAAGTCTTACACTAGTAATTGACTAGTTACATGATATTATTAAATATAATTCATTTGACTCCGACTCTTACCAATTTTGTTTGATTCCCTTGTATATAAACTACATTTGTGATTGCTGCGTATATCTTAAAATTTAAAAAAATACTATGAAAATACGCAGCAAATTAAAAATGTTTTCACTACACCATGTAGAGTTTACATATCAAAGAAAAAAAAATGAGTCAAAAATAGTAGAGATAGGTAAAAAAGGACGGACAGAAGTAGCAATATATAAAGCTGATCAACATTAAAGATCGTTAGTTTGATTCAAAAATAATTTGAGCCCTTTGTTTAATAGCAACAAGAAATCGATAGTTTTTCTTGATCCATTATTTGCAAGATTTATAAACTATTCACCATAGTGTTTACAGCAATACTATCATTAGATGTGTAATCAAGATTAGGAAATAAAAATGTCTTCTTCTAATAATAAAAGATATATGAAATTAGAGATCTAACTATAAGCTTGTTGACTTACCGTATTAACAAGCTTCAACTTTAAAGTATGAAATACTGACAGGAATTACATATAGAGTGGTATAACGTATTTGTGTTCGAAAATCCTGAACTTTCATTTTAAATGATTTCAAAAAAAAGGAGAAATAAGAAACAAGTTGATTCTAAAAAACAATTGAATGTTTTAAGGAATATAACATCATTTTTCATCAAATTTATAGCTACATGGATTCTGTGATATAACCAACACAGATAAGATTTATTTTCCAATAATTTAACGTGTTTTGATGTAAGATGTAAAATAGAAAAGAAACACATAGAAAGCTTAACAAAATCATCTGTACATGTTTACAAAACGTGTTCATTTGATGCTACTTTTACAAAATAAATCACAACCAGTTATTGAATTTACGCATTTCTCGGTACTTTGCTTTAAGGTGTATGAGATTAAGAGACATATCCTTAAGGAGTTCTTCGTTTAACAATCAATGTTTTTATCCATAAACGGCTTGCTTAAAAGTTGTTGACGAGCGTCTTGAATCTCTCCGGGCAAATAAAAGTTAAGATACCGTTTGATCTTCTGATGCTTGACATTATAGTGCCCCGAGTTATAGATTGGAATTCTTTCTGTAATGACACACATCACTTAGTTGAAAAAGATGCTGGTCAGAAATGATTCTCTCAACTAGACCAAAAATCAGTTGTTATTATACCGATCTGTTTCATACTATACTTAGGCTATTATTTTGAGTGCTTCATCGCAATTTAAGTGCTTAATCATTGGTCTTTCCTCTAGCAACCAATAGTAAACTGTATCTGGAATTATACTATGGTAAAAGATGTCTTGTGGCTTGTTGAAATATTTCCTCCAAACTTTCAGACTAATCATTCCTGGATTTTTATGTTGATAGGCATATTTTAAGTACGTACACGAGATGAAACGCTTTTTTTCTTCAATATAGCCATATCTATATCACTAGTAATAGAGTATTAGAGTACTATCTACTTTATCCTCAAGGTAAACATGTTTTAGATAAATACATTATGATAATTTGAGCAGCTAACACACACAAAAATAATCAAACTTAATACATGAAATAAATGCGTCTAAATCATTTGTATATCTGCTAATCCACAAATGGAATTTCAAATTCAATGAAATTAACATCATCGTCAAGACAACATATTTTAGTTTCGGAGGTGTTCAGTTCGTATGGTCAAAGTGAACAAGCGCTAAAACAAAAATCTACACACCTAATTCATCATTTTTTATTATAATTATTATTATTTTGATCGGAAGGTTAATCAGACTGCCGGCTTTTTAAAACTGCCATTGATGCCTAGCTAATGCCTTTTTAAAGAAAATATATTAAAAGCTCTTTTCAATTACATTAAAAATGTAAATTGACTTTTGTTGTTGATGAAAATACTTGTATCTTACAAGGGTAAGTCTATTGACCTATTTTTCCTCGTATGTCAAAATGTATCTTGCAAGAATGTAGTCTTTCTTTTAGTTTGTTTAAGTATGAATTGTGATATGTACACGGTGATATAATGCATCCACATAAAAATCAAAATCAATTAAACGGTAAGCATAGTTTAATAAGGAATTAGGAAATCCAAAGAAGATCGTTGTCAAATGTAGTATATTTAAGAATCTAGTTTATTACATTAATGTAGTGCGACATGTTTCGACATGAACAAAGTCTTTGCAATTTGATCTCTGAACCTTTGATGGGAGGGACATAATCACTTTAACATATTTCAAGGATATCATCATGTCATTATGACACTTTTTTCAAATCTTTTGGTAGAAATTATATCATAAACTACCTGATTGTCTTACCAGAAGTAATAGATTCAAGGAATATGAGAGTATCATGAAGATTCGTGCTTTCATTTCAAAATTTTGACCTGTTCCAGTTAAAAAGATTAACTTAAAATATCAGTTTATGTTAAATACAGGTTAGGTAAGATTTCTTTTGAATTGATTTTGCTCTAATCGCTTGCAGAATACCGTCACATGCTCCTCATTTCAACTTCTGCGTTTCTTTAACTGGAAGTAAAATCTCACAAATCGGACCAAAGAAGATTTAAAGGGTTTTCTTAAATTCTTCATATCTCTTGACTGGAGTGATAAAATTAGACGGAACCACAGCCATGTTGTAGAGTAATTACTCTACACTCTTAGAACGCCAGGATCAAATATATGAGTAGTTTTCCGGATCAATTTATTTTGATCCTTAAAGGATCATTTTTGATCAATTGTTGGATCGTTTTGATCCGTTTCCAGAAAGATATCAACAAACGGTTCAAGTTTACCTTGATCAATTTTGATCCGATTTCCGGATCAATTACCCAGATAACACCAATATCGGTTTTCGATCGCCAATCTTGGCATTGGCATTATCTTACTAAGCAATATTGGGCCAATCTTGGCATTCTATCGGCATTTCGTTATTGGCATCACATTGGCAACATAAATTGGTCCAATATTGGTACAAAATGTTGGTAGGATATCATAATGACATCGTTAAGATGAAACACCACAGAAAATATATACACTATATTATACTCATGATACTACACCTCGCTCTATATGGCAAGTCCACAATTTTAGACACTTTAATCCATTTCAGCATCATTTTGACATGACAGAAATATTTGATCCTGGAGAAGGAACATTTGATTCAGTTTGATCCTGAAGTAGGATCACAAGCAACATTTACATCCAATTAAGGATCATTATTTTGATCCGATTCAGTATCATTTAAAAAAAAATTGATCCCATTTTGGATCAAACTTTTTGATCCTGTTTATCGGATCACTTTGATCCGGAAAGGGTAAGCTCATATTTGAAACCTAAAAAGGATCAAAATTGATCCTTTTTGTCTCATATTTGATCCTGGCTTTCTAAGAGTGTACTTTTCAAAAACATATATTAGTATGATTCAATCTTTTTGCAACTATTTTTTATTTGCTTGTTGCATTAATATTGGGACAAACTGTATTCATTACATGTTTTGACATTATCTAGAGGTGCATAATCAAGTCTACGATCGCCATCTTAAAAAATCAAGGCTGTGGCAAGGTTGCCAGCAAACACTGGCAATACCCTCATTAGTCCCCAACACACCTCTCTGTCTTCTCTCCTCTTTTCTCTCCCTTTGCTCTAATCTTATATGCCTTTTCTCTTTCTCCTCTTTTCCTTTTTTTCTACAGACTAAATTTGCCAACTTACAGTTATGTGCCGACTGACCTTTTTCCCAGGGGGCCCTGCCCCCTGGATACGCCACAGGTTTATTCTTATGAAAACAAAGAAAATACTCTTTATCAGATAAAATGTTCAGCAACTGCCTTATCTGTGTTAGTAATCGTAAACATATATATCTGATTTCCTGTAAACAGACTTTCAATTAATCGTATCTTCGCAAGTGACGTCATTTTTAGAAATCTTTTTGTTCCAAAGTTCAAACTTTAAATTGAAGACAAGGGTATAACATATAGGCTCAATCTGTTCAATAATCTACCAGTATTTTTAAGTAGACATTTTGACATCATCATACAAGAACTCAAATGTCAACACATGTAAAAAACAGTGTCAGCATCCTAACTCTGTAATTTCTTTAACTTAAAATGAACTTCGCATCATTTGACTTTCGGCAGATTTAGAGCTCTAATTACAAATAATGAACATTGTCAGCATTAAAACATTGAAATGCTTCCCCTAGCATGTCATAGTGAAAGTTTCCACAGCATCATAGCAATAAATATCGAATTGTATAACAATTTGCTTTCAATCGTATGATTATTGCGTTTAATACGATTTACATAGCCAAAATTCGAAATATTGCGTCTTCTTACTTTTGATAGAAATTAATATTATCATTTTGGGTGTGATTTATATAATTATAAATAACCTCGACAATAAAGATAAAAAAACCCTGCTGAATCAGTACAATTCTTATTTCTTAAATCTCAATCTCAATTGTGTTGTATTTTGTAGATTTTACAATTAAAGATGTACGTTCCGATCACATTCTCATCCCCCATGGCTCAACCGGAAGTAGTATGTTTTTTATGCTAAATGGAAGCCCATATTTTTCTGATTATGAATCCGAAATTTCACCTCCAAAATTCTTTATAGTTTCGGAGATATAGCACAGAATGTAAAATTAATTGGTATACATATTTTTCATTTATTTTGTATTAACATATCAGCCTCCTCAGAGTTGCATCTTTCTTTTGCCTCTCAAGAGAAAACAAGACACAATCTAAGGTTGAAACCGTGCATAATACCTTTCAGAGGTCAAGGTCAATCTGTTAAAAAGTAACTGATACACATCCTAAAATAGGAATCTACACCTTTGATATATAAACTACGGTATTACTTTCACAATATGATTATCAATCAATAGGCTACACTGATGCTACATTGTAGATAATCTTGTTTTCTCGATATTGTAGGGTAAACGATATAGTTCTAACTTAAAAGTTCTTAAGATTCTCAAGATGTTAATTTTCTGAGTAAAAAAGCCCTAATAACAAACAAAAAGTACTGTTGTATACCAAGGGTTGCTTTTCCAATTTATCGGATCGTATCTTTTATAAAAATATAGTTCTACACATCAGGGCCAATATCTATGAAATGCTGATATCTCTAACTGAAAACCAACGCATTGTCCACCTATTAAATTAGTAATATATAAGTGAGTTTCAGAGACAGTAGCGTTTCATGAATATAAACCCTGTATTCAGATAGATTACAGACCAAATGATCTGAAATGAATTATTTAAATAATATGTATATGTTTTGTTTGCATCGCAGATCCGACGACTGACTTAATGCAAGAAAAAATGAGAAAACGTTGTTCCGTATCAATATGTCGATCAACTGTAAGTATATCGTTCTTTAAGGCCTCATCTGAAAAACTAAAAATATATAACAAAAGAGGGCGGAAATTTTCAAATGATTCAATCACGATTAAGCAAGAAATGAAATAGACGACGACTCAATATAAGGAGTTACTATGCATTCTAATCTATATGTATTATCCGTACATCCTTTTTTAATTTTCTAAATTTTGATTACGTTTCCGATTACTCGGTTTGATGAAAATACATCGATAGTTTGAACATATTTGTATCTATTAAATGTCAACATTCGCTTCAGGGCTGTTTTTTTTGTGAACTTCAATTCAGTTATAGCACCATCCATTATGTTCACCCCAATTCAGATAGAAAGTTATAAACAAAACAGTTGTTTAAATACTGAATACAAAAATAAATTTATGGCGTCATTGACATAAAATATATCCCAAAATTTATTTTTTAAACATTTATACTGGCCCAAAGCACCTCAAAGTTTCATTTTCAAATACTAATCTAAAATCTGAAATATATATAATAATGTTCTGTGGAACATCAACATGAAACATTAATCGTTAAGTGAAGAATTTTTTTGTGTGAACAAATAGGTCATTCTAAATTTAAAAAAAAAAGAATCTAAATGTCTCAGATAATGCATAATAGTTCGGTAAATGACAGATCATTTATATGTTGTCTCTTTAATACTAATGTTTCAAAATAGTTAACAGCTTTAGGTGATGATTTTAACCGAAAGTATGCATGTAATATTGCATTTTTGTTTTCTTTAAAAATAGTAATTCTCTAAGGATTGTTGTAATTCATTATAAATAATTAGAATTGAAAAAATGAAAAGTGAAACCTACGGTTACGTGGCTTCCACATGGAATAAAGTCAAATCAAACAAAAGGTATTAAGGTGTTTGTCTCTTTAAAGATATCAGGTAAATTGCACCTACCTACCGATAGTTGCGATGAACACTTTTGTACATTAATGATTAAACCTTCTAATTTATCAAATGAACGATCGGATTTGAAAACAAATAAAAATATAAACTAGCAATATAATAAACAAGAAGCAAACAGAGGCGTCCCACATATTATCTCATCACTTATCCAACAATAAGTATCCAACAAGAATATTCAACTTAGGCACAGCTTAATAATACTATCCACGCGTTCTTAAGATAGTTAATGAATATTCCTCGTAGATGGTACTTAAATGATCCATAAATTATTTACATTCAACAGTCATGATAATAAAGAGCCCAAAAGTCAAACACAAGCACCATTGAAACAGTCGTGCATTGTAAGGATGACATCATCAAGTAAGAATTGACGTTACTATGGTGATATCAACACGTCATATTTTGGTTTTAGCAGGAGAAATGCAATGGTCGTCTGCATTGACTGATTTCCCGCGTGATTTCACGGCTGACATTGTGATTAAAACATGTGTTGTGCTTCCTGAACAAGGCTATATTTAACGCTTTCATGCCTTTTTTGAGAGAATGATATATAACAGACACAATTTAACATTAGACAACGCAGGCAAAGTAAAAAATGATGTGCAAACACTTCAGATGATGGATAAAAGGATAAAATCTTGAGGACACTCGTACTCAGACGTGTAAATGATGCCCGCGAAATTTATCATAAACTACGATTTTCAGGCCTATTTTACATCATGTAAACATGAAAGCTACCTCTGAATAAAATGCCAGTTGTTTGTTGTTTGTTTATTAGGCAACTTATTTTCTGAAATTTAAGGCAATTAATAATGACGATCTCTGTCATGTTTCCAAGAAATGTAATTTGTTGTTGTTTTATTTACTTATTGTATCCAAATAACCTAAATATGAATGTCTATAGTTTGGACGATGCCGGTATTAGAATCATTACAGGACCTGCTGTGAAATATAATTTATCTTGCAAAAAGAGCTTTAATATACAAATATAAACTGACTTGAAGATCTCTGGTTAAAACTATGGACCTGAAGTGACTAAAATTTAACTATTTCACTGAGAAGCGGAGCCCCGAAGTAAAATAGCTAAATTTAAGTCACTGAAGGGCCATAATTGTTATCCAGAGATCTGGAAAAATGTCAGTATATATTTGTTTAAATAGTCTTTCAAAACCCGTAAATAGTCTTGTCAAACCCGTAAATAGTCTTTTCAAAAGAACTTTTTACGGGGTTTTGTCAAGATGGTTGAAACTATTTTAAATGATGTCATAGGGTTTCAACACGCTTAAATTTATTAATACAGTATATGAAAGAAAATAATCATACTTCGATATTTTGAAATGTTCATAGATTTCCTTTAATCTCCTTAGCATTAACTTCTTTTCGTGCATTATACAATGTCACTTGATATATTTATTTTGATCGAAGCGTTCTTTGTTAACATGTATGCAGGGCAAAGGCTTTCTTTGTTCAGTCACGTAACATCTGGGTCAAATGATGTTTGTAAGCTTCTTTGCATGCATCGAGGATGGTGAAACTAAACAATAAAACAAGGGTAGCAAATGCATCTGGATCTTAGGAATATAGAATAATAGAATTGAATTTCAGTGGCGACACTTATCTTTTAAAGCAAGGAAAAGCGAAACTTCTACGTGATTATTGGTGATATTAACACTAAACTCCAAAACTATAAATAGCAGTCCTGGTTCCATTTATACAGAGTAATTCTGGTTGATTGGTAGTGAGAGAATTTACACAATTATGATAAACATTTGGTAGAAAGAGTTCAAAAATCACACCTCTACTTAGTTCTTTAATACAATGACAAGTGATTCAAATTGACAACGAAAAAAAGAATAGAAATTACCGGTTTAAATAGATTATGTGTATTGGAAATGCTATTTGACTTGTTATTAGTAATTGATATAATCCTACGCGTGTTCCTAATTTCCAAATAGGATACTTTCAAAAAGTTGAACTTTTGGAGAATAATTTTCGTTTTGGTTGCACCCTAAACTAATTTAAAAAAAAAAAGGTTTTTAGTAGTGTTCCAAGCATTTTGTGCAGTATTTTATTCATAAATGACCAACATATGCGTCTTTTGGTGATTTAGGTTTTCTTTTGGTGGACATTTACGGTATTTCTAGTGGACCTTTTTCATACAATGTC
>JXSR01S005958.1:52656-62760 GCA_000969725.1 Ophiothrix spiculata
AGATAAATATTTCAAAACAACCCTCACTTCTCACAAATCTATAACCAAGCTGTCATCTGTCTAATAACATAAAAACATTGTAACTGTCTGTGCTAGCTTACTATGTACATCTTTTGAGCGTACACTGTTCAATTAATAACCAATTTGAAAAAAGTGATCATGGGGTGGCATTTCAAAATCTTTTTGCCCATAAAATCGTACCATGATTTTGTTTTTCCAGGAATTAATTCCAGGATAAGTCTAAGTATAAGTCAAACTTTCCATTGAGTTGTCGAAATTTTGACTTGAAATTTGGGTTTTTATGGACCCTCCCATAACATGACCACTATTAGGCATGTGACAGGACTTGACCACTTAAGTGATACGGTTTCTGTAAGATTTCTACAAAATAAAACTCAGTTAATAGCCTGCTTAAACACCCTATGTCTTCGTTATTTACATTCAATATGGTCCTTAAAACCTGTTGCGTTGTATATGAATCGTAAACTTATGACGCAGTAAACAAAAGTCACTACTGCATATGTAATGCAATTTCGCGCTACAAATGACCATTTTATTCCATTTTCCTCATAGCGTAAATCCAGGCAAGTGTTGTTTGATATATAGCGCCAGAAACTGATTACTATAAACCTTTTCCATGCGTATACATGAAACAAGCTGATATCATAAATTCCATTTCAAAGTGTCAAATATTGTAAAAACTGCAACATCATTGTCGATGACAGTTGCTATAAGGCAATATAAATATCCAAAGTAAAATGACTTTAATGATATAGTTTTTATGTGATTCTAATACATCTTTTCTATGATTCATAAGTATTTACCATAATATTCAAGCTTTTATCATGTTTAGCAAGCATTTCATTTCCTCTACAACTCCAACAAGCCATGCCTAAGCTACTACAGTCAGTCGATTTTAATGCACGCGCCGCCCCGGACGGACAATTGATAGTCTATGTCATATACTACTCTGCTTTTGCTCACCAGATGTAACGTGCAACAGTCATTTTGCTGTTCGTTTTTCATTCACATGTATCAAGCTATAAAGGAAATACGGTGATTATAAGCTGAAAATAATTATCATAATGCGTGGATGTATTTTCTTATTTTCCATGTCTTACTAGCAGACTGATGTGATATACAATGGATATATGAATGACTCGTAGAAGGCAAGTACTACTTACTTATGTTATATAAATAGTCAATAAACAGTTTATCGACAAGGCATTGGTTAGAAATTCATAATTCAACAGGTGCCTACAGTGGGAAAGATTTGGAAATGTTTTACTGCAATAAATAATACAATATTTGCAGTTTTACATAGAGTCATATGTTACTTAAAAATACAAGTAAGCTTATGCGAAAACTGGTTATAAAAACATGGTTAGACAATATAATCGTATACGTGCTGGTAGAAAATGACATACTGAGACAACCATATGTGGCATCGGTCCGATGTCAGAGCCTTTTATCATGTAAATTCTAAAGAGATACAAATTACTCTCATTAGTAACAGTATATGGGATATTTGGTAACAGATTCAGTAATATTATCAGGAATATATGGATTTATATTTACCCATATGAATATACCATTTGATATAAAGGTAGGCTAAACTTTAAAAAGAGACTTAACTTTTAAACCCAATCCGAACGGCATATCCGTTTGATCAATATAGATATCCATTGTAAATATAAATATATTAAATGATGAATTTTTGTAGATTTACTTTTTTTAATTTCTTTAAAACAAAACCATAAGGTTACACCTACCTCCAAGAGACATGCAAATGATATGTACAAATCCAATGAGTCAACCAATATCACTTTAACTCGATATTTCGTTTGTGGTTTTATCCTAACATGGCGTCTACTGAGGTAGATCTGAACTAATGACCTTTCGTGGAACAAATCCAGGCCGATATTAAAGTAACATTATTGAAGTTAATGAGATACATAGAAAAGTTGTAATTGCATCCACGGTGTCTTTAAAGGGTTCGTAAAATCCAGGAAGATGTTTAATATATAATGTTAACAAGGTTTTTTAAAAGGTGCTATATATAGCTAATTGACACATATGCCATATGTTAAATCCTCCTTCTGTACCTCCCATAGAGACAAATGACATGATGACATTTTATCAAAGATAGGAATGTCATTCAAACCGGTACTCCATCAAGTGTAATAGTATGTAATTATTCACATACTGAGGGAAATGTTTTAATTTCAATGCTGCAATCCTAGCAATTGCTCTGGCTTGACAGTACATTTAAAGGTATCTATTGTGACAAGTTTTTATGTGCAACATTGAAATAAAAGATAAAATTAGGCCGAATGAAACAAGCTAACAATATTCAATAACTGTTAAAATGTTTATCAGAGAGATATATAGAGAACCTTTGCAATAAATTTAGCTGGGATTCCTTTATTGTACATTGTCAAGGTCACTTATTTGGGAAGGTAACCAGTTTTACCACTAATAAATATTCCCCATTATCAAAACCTATTCTTTGTTTAAAGGAATATTAGTTAATTCTTTTTTTCTTCTGTAAAAGGACATTCATATGAAATTTTTGTAAATAGTGGAAATAGGACTCATTGTATTTTACTAAATGTAAACATGGAATTAAGAAAGATGAACAAATTGCTAAAATGTTTTACCGTGATACAAACATGAAACGCATTTCCTGGACGACAAGCACGGCAAATGGAAATCAACCTATTCTAAATTTCCATTCTTTAAAAAATTGCATCTCCCATGTAATTCTCGCCTAATTCCCCTAGACATGCTTAGTCTCAGATAGAGTAGCATTACAAATACATACGTCCGGTATGGAATATTTGTCATATGCTTTCTGTTGGCAACATGGTAAATGCTAACGAACTTTTATGCTACACATATAATAGACCCATCAATTTTGACAGATGTTGCATGAAAAATGTCAGATACGTCTTAAATGTATGACATGGTAGCTGTAGGTAAGACAAGATGTCCTGATAGAGATAGGTTTTCGAATGTGATATTAAAGGTAACGTTCCACTTGTTCGTAGGTTCGCTAGTCCGATATAGAAACAGTTCTTACTAGAGGGAATATGTGTTTCTAAAATAACGGATTGTCGGTTTGGAAAAAAAAGGTTTAATGCAAACTTTCAATAGGGCCCATTATTCCAAAAATTGTTGGAACAGCTTAAAGATTCCTAAAGTCAGATAATGACTTTTAAGGCTAAGCAGTCCGAAAATAATAATTTTAAAAAATCCGTTTGTCCAATAATAAAATAAAGTTTGCTTATCCAAAAAATATGCAAAGTAATATATTATACTCATTTTCATGACCTTTGATCGTTTTCTTAATTCTGTACTAATCTTTCAAGGTAAAATTGAGATTACACATGATCTGCATTGCACATACTTCATTTAATTACTTTGTAAGGTATAAGTATTGTTATATTAGACAAACCAACAACAACAGAAACAAAAAGTTTGTTTCCTGTGAGCCGCGCGCATTTCGATTTGGCAACATATTTTTGCGCATTTTAAACCGAAAATGAAAAAAAAAAACAATTTGATATAAAGAACGGGGAAAATTACCGAGGTATCAAAAGAAGTGTTTTATTCGGTGTCATGTGATGTACTTTTAATTGATTGGATGAAAAGAAATTTATACATGAGGTATACATGTATAATAAATATAATGCTAATAATTATATACTTTCTCCATAACATACTTTTTGTGCACTAAATACCAGAAGAATATGTGCAACACCAGGCATATTATTTGAAGCTTGTTAATAATTTGAGTGTAAAAATTAATGTTATTGGTGTCAATAAAATATGATTACTTCAGGAGAAATTGAACAAAATCAACAGCAAAAACGTTTACCTAGCTTAAAATGTTTAGGTAACCTCATTACAGGCGTTGATCAACATCCACGGGTGTTTTTTCTTGGAACACTTGGTAGCACCATGATTTCAAAGAAGAAATTGAGATAAAGTGTCATAAAATCAACAGCAAACTGTGTTAAAAAATCTGCTGTAGCTAATAATATATTGACTCCTTGTAATGAGCCAAAATAGGTCAAGGTTCCTAAACATATATGAGATACTTTGGAGAAGTACACTAAGGAATACATTATTATTAATGATTATTATTGTAAATTTCCACTTATAAGGTACTTGATGTGAGATTTGATATATAATAATACTTCTTATAATGACATTCACACATTAAACTCAAATATATCCATATTGCTTCTTATATGATTAATGTGCATCCAAAATGTTATATTCAGCAATAAAATCCAAATAAGGATGACAAAATGTAGAAGAAAACAGGGCCACCAATATATGAGTACAATAAGCAAACCTTGAATATTTTAAACCGGTTTCAAAGATATTTAAGACTCTATGGTAGTGTCATGAAACAAATATTCTAAAATGTCCTACTTTAGAAAATGCAATGATGCAGGGACATTTGATTGTACATGTAGTAACCAAATTTTGTTCTGATTTTGTTAATAAAGGTCATAAAAGGTCATCATTAAATTTGTTTGTCTTTTTCGCGCAACTACAGTGTCAGACGTTATTAATTTAGAAGTAGGTATCTTTTGAGATCTTATGATGGGAATTTGGATTTTTAAGGTTAATTACTTGTTGACACATACTGTATAAATAAAGTGGTCTATTTTAAACATGTCATTTTTCATAGCGTTATTGCTATTAGCAGCATATGTGTGTCAAATCTTTTAACAGCAATTTACAAATTATACCTATACCCTTTTCCACCGTCCCATGTCTACACCTAGACATAGCAGATGTTGTTTATTCTGTTTATTACAGCTGTGTAATACTAATGTAAAACAAATGTTTTTAGAAAGCACATGTACATATTTTCTTCAACAAAACAAACTGCAATATAAACATTATATTATTATTAAAATTTACCAACATTGACTTCTGTAGAACACGTGCCAAACATTCCTTGGATTATATATTTGAATTTTATATAAAACATAAATTCTGCGAAATGGTACTTTTGAAATCAGTAGAAATATTAAGAGGGCAATATAAAAGCATAACGAACAATTTGTTATTAATGATGATGTATTCAGTCTTGAATTTTGTTTAGCACATTTACTCTGCTTTTGACATTTCAACTTTATTTAGTGCGAAACTTATCACCCGATCCTAATTAAAGCTTAATTAAATATTAAAGATGCTCTTTATGCATTGTCTTTCAATATAAAACCTAAGTGGCTTCACGAGCACAGAAAGCCATTAATCCTTTTTTTAGAAAATGCAGCGATTGATGGCTAAACAAATACATGGCGGAGCTAAATAAATGGCCGTTACATCAGGTCATAGTGAATAATCTTTATTATGCAGTGTACTCGTGCAATAATGAACGCAATGTTGCACATATAGTTTTAACAAAACCGAAATTTAAATTAGTTCTATAAATACCGTAGTCAAGGAATAATGTGTCGATGGCTTATTATATTCACTAAAGTCAACCTATTCATGAGAAGGACATTGCTGTAACCACTTTCAGAAATGTGTCTCATTTTGCTCTTGTTCGTTTCTTTTAGGGTTTATATGTCATCTACTTTTATACATGAAGAGTGTTTTTTTTCAAAACTCACTGAGTCCAATAGCTGCCACATATTGATCACAAATTCATAAAAGCACTGCAATGTACACACACACCCCGACACACACACCCACACCCCCACACACAATAAGATAATTATTTAGAAAAATGCTTAATTACTTGACTTGTTTTATTAAAAATAAAAAATTGTTTTATTACCATTCTATATTGTCTCTTCAGGGCAGTGAACTGTGACAATCTGACCGTAGTAAGGATAAAGACACCGTACCCCTGCAATATGAGGTAAAATTAGCGTCAGAACAATATGAATAAAGAATTTAGGTTTCAAAATCTAGCATATCGGCAGCCGTCGGACTAAGTGAGTTTTGAAAAAACACTCTACAAACACTGGAATTCAAAAATTGGCAAAATTGTCTCAAATTGAAATCATCTCATAATATATCTCATTTTGCTTATTAATTTTTGAAGCAACATGAGATACATTGTGAGATTATTTTCAATTTGAGACACTTATACCAATTTGAGATACTTTTGAATACTAGTGAAATATTCAATCAAATCCAAACCATAATATGTGTTGCATTAGAATAAAACTAGACTCGGATACAAGTAATCATCGTTTATTTTAAGGGAGAATATGACATTGGAAGGGCTAAAATAAAAACTGCAAAGTGAGATTGAGATAAAATGTACCTTTCTATTGCGGGTTTTTTTTGACACCAATCTGGACTTCCGTTCAAAACCTATGGTAAAAAATGTGAGTTGAAATCACGTATTTATTTCTTTTGTACTTTTTTGTTTTCGAAAGCCGCAGTTTAACATTATGCCTTTTAAAATCTATATCTTGAGAATGAAGTGAGCTTTTGAGTTCTTATACAATTTCCTGAATTTTACGTGTTCATACAAGTGCTTTCTTTCTATTTATAAATAAATAAAAATAAAACAATTTGTCTAAAATACACTTAAACGTGAAAAACAGCGTTTCTGGACTAAATTGGCCGTATCTCAAAAGAGAATTTTAACGACAAGAGGATTTGTCAAAAAAGATTTATTCAAAAGGCATGGGATGAAAAACAAGTTAAAAAGTGTCATTAACACCCAAAGGAACTTAGTTTAAGGGGTGTGTTCGGTCAAGAAAGGGGAAAGTAATGGGGTTTTATTTAAATATGCATCTTCCTTTCTCAACTACAGGGACTCAACCCAAACAGATCATGAGCTACTATTCAATGACTGACAAATAACAGTTCGAATCATTATTATAAAAGATTTCGTGGGGAAATTGGTTTTCCCCGCGGTTTATCGCTATAGTATTGAGTTGTGTGGATAAATAGGTGGACCGATTAAATTGCAGAATTTAAGCTCTTTTTTTTTCAGTTGTTTGTGTTTGTAAAAATGTAGGTATAATAACCTAATTAAAGGAACATGGTCCGATTGCCTCAACTTTTTTCAAACTCTTTGAGATTTTGGTAGCAAAATGTTACCCATATTTTTCTCATATCCCATGTGAAATTGAACGACTGAATTACATTTCGTTTGGGAGATATACATGAAAATGTGTCTATTATGGTAACCATAATTAATTTTACCCAGTAGCGTATATGTGGCTCCGAAATACAAAATTGTTCATAAAATCAAAACGGTTTGACCGATTGAGATGAAATTTGAAACTTAAATATTTTGAGTTATCATCTTGCATATGACATTAAAAACTTAATTGGGAAAAATCGGACCAAGCTCTTTAACCAAGGAAACCTTTTTTCTGCGTTATCGATATTTTTTTTTACTTTACCTGTTGTTGTGTGGAACTGAATTGTTTGTTTTTGTTGATTAATTAATTATGTAATTAGTGAAACTTGAAAGGGACTTTTTCTGAGTGAATTTTATTTTGCAATTTTAAGGCGATTTCAAATTCTATAGATAGGCAATGTGTGCATGAACCAATCAGATGCTAGATGGTGGAATTTTCATGATTAGACCATTAATCAGATCATCTATAGGACCGGCACTTGGGGAATTCCAATTGCTATTTAAGCCAGTGTTTGTATTCGCTGAGTCGGGTTTGGTAAATTTTAGATGGAGATTGGAGATAATGATAGTTTGAGTACAACTGATGGAGAATTAAAGACAAACTGTTATTTCAATATTTAATGTCCGAGTGGATTATGTGCGTTGGATCCAGCTTCTAAGCCAAGTAGAGCTTCTTTGTGACTGCTAGACTATAAATCGTCATTTGAGTTCGTCAGGAACGTTTTGGACTTATTTATGCCAATATTTTATGCCAAGTGGATTACGGGACTTATTTGACTTCAAGTTTACATTCAAGATCTTCAGATACCGTATAGTTTCAAACTTTTACATACGGAATATATACTTTGGAAATATCCTAGGATCGCACGGTTTTCGCAGCGGTTACAGTGAGTTTATGACATAATTATAGACAAAATTGTGAAGAGATCTAAAAGTGAGTATTATTAAACTGTAAATAATTTCTAATATTTTGTGTATTTATTTGTGTTATTTA
This sequence comes from Ophiothrix spiculata, assembly GCA_000969725.1. Taxonomy (NCBI): domain Eukaryota; kingdom Metazoa; phylum Echinodermata; class Ophiuroidea; order Amphilepidida; family Ophiotrichidae; genus Ophiothrix; species Ophiothrix spiculata. The sequence goes on from JXSR01S005958.1 coordinate 60,786, forward strand.
AGAACCAGTAAGGTGATTTTGGCCTTGGTCATTTAAATCTTTGACCGTAACACTGTGTTTTGAAAGAATACTCATAAATATTGAAAATACAGTAAATTCAGTTTCTCTCAAATACGACCTTTGCATGTATTGTAATAGTAGCACGAAATGAAGTTTTCCAAAATAACGCTTCGCTTCTGCTGGTCAGTAACGTATATTTTTTAGAAACAGATTGAACTAGAATAGTGTCACTAACCCCATAGGAACTTAGTTTAAGGGGTGTGTTTGGCCAAGAAAGGGGAATTTTTTTTAATCCAAATATGCATCTTCCTTTCTCAACTACAGGGACTCAACCCAAACAGATCCTGAGCTCTTATTCAGTGGCTGACAAATAAAAGCTCGTGTAATTATTATAAGAGATTTCGTGGGGAAATTGGTTTTCCCTGCGGTTTATCGCTATAGTATTGATTGTGTGGATAAATAGGTGGACCGATGAAATTGCAGAATATAAGCTCTTTTATTTCAGTTGTTTGTGCTTGTAAAAATGTTGGTAAAATAACATAATTACTCAGGGAAACCTTTATCTGCGCTATCGATATTTTTTACTTTATAGTGTTTTGAAAGAATACTCATCAATATTGAAAATACAGTAAATTCAGTTTCTCCTAAAAAAAGACCTTTGCATGTACATTCATAGTAGCGCAAAATGAAGTTTTATAAAATAACGCTTCTCTTCTGATGGGCAGTAACGTATATCTTTTTTTTCACAATAATTATTTTATTTGAAACCTATAGCAAGATTCTTATATAAATTAATGTATTTATTATGCAGTGACAAACGTAGGTATATTTGTTCGTGAATTTGTATAGAGTCCCATTAATCTCACGAGATCCATATTGAGAAGGAAGTTTACTCACTTGTTGAAACATTTTCTATACTTACATTGGTACAATATTTATTTCCTTTATACCCTTGATGTTACTACATGCTTGCTCATTTTTCATTATGGCTTAAATCTTTATAATATATGGTATAGACTATTACCCATACCACCTTTCCATTTCCACGTGTACTCCAAGACATGCCGGATGTTTTATGCTAGTTTAGTTTGTTACAGATGCGTAATACAAACACAAATATTTTTTAAAAAACACATACATTTTTGTTTCTACAAACAAAATGTTATATTTAGATTAGATTATCCTAAACATTTGCCCACATTGATTTCTGTAGAACATGTGCATAAGCATGCCTTGCATATCTGTAATCACAACATTGATGTTACAATACTGTGTAGTTATTCTGCGAATTATTGAATCCTTTGAAACATCAGTGGCAGTAAAATTCCAAGATTAAAACATTTTTTCATCGCAGTATTACTAATTAGTTCCGTATAGTCTATATAATTTTGTTCTGCATAATTGCGTTTCACATTCCACCTTCATTTAGTGCGAAACTAATCACAATATGCTAATTAAATCTTGATTAAAGATTAAAGATGCTCTTAATGCATTGTCTTTCTAAGGCTAAAGTGCTTTCACGAGCATATATAGTCATTAATCTTTTTATAAGATGCTGCGATTGATGGTTGAAGATACACGCGTGTAAAAATAAATGCATTGTTAAACACAATTTTCACAAAGCAGAATTCTAATTTTCAACAAAAACCAAAAGTTAACTAGATTCTCTGTTCTTCTATCAGTCTCCATGTACGGTTTTGCACTATTTTTTTTTTCATCGCAAGATGTCTAAGACCGAAATGTACTAAATCCCATAGCCATTACACAATTTCGGCTTGATACGTAATTGAATACAAATTTGGACTTTACATTCTAGTTTACGCAACCGTAACGAACAATAGATTGGAATCATAACTAGAATACTCATGTCAATGAGACGTAATCAACTGTGACTTCGTTTGCAAATGTGATCGCGAAAAGGCCTCCCTTCAGAAGCAGTTTTGCTTTAACATTTAATGTCTGAAAATTGGTTAAA
>JXSR01S005958.1:125946-139738 GCA_000969725.1 Ophiothrix spiculata
CACCTAAAGTGGGGTTAGGGTTGGCCGTCAAAGTTGGGGAACGGTTTGTCCGATTTTCTAAATGTTTTCTTTGTTTTAGTTCTTTTGAAATACTCCACCTGTCACAAAAGTTTCAACGTAAAATTCCTTCGCAAAAGCGCTTTATCGGTGTTGGGTCCATATGGACACCCCCCCCCCCCATGACTACCAACGGGCACTGGCAGACCTTGACCACTTAAGTGTTTATTTTAGCTCCTTAAAGTCAATGACCGATATCAGCTTAATTTAGCCCATTTTCGATGTATACTCTTAGAATACTACGCTTAGAATTGGGATTTTCCCCTTGATCTTTTAATTTTGGCAAGCGTTATGAAAACCTTAATTTACAATTCAGATTGGACATGTTTTGCTGAGACTACCGAAAACAATCAGCGAGGTACCTGACAAATGATCAGGCTTATTTTTATATGAGTACGGTGTAAAGGCATGTCTGTAGGCATCATGAGAAAAAGTAATCATTAATATACCATCAAGCAATAATCCATTATAATGACAGCCATCTAATGATGGTAACACACAACACTGTTTGTTGTATGATATTTGAAAGAGGCCAAGTATACCGAGTGAGTAAAAAAAACCACTGCAATAGTTAAATGAAAGCCATATTTTAAGAACAAAAGATATCATTAACATGAAATGTTTATATCTAAATAGATCATTGATTGACCTTTAAAATTGTGAAAGAATTAGGAAAATTGATAAAGGCGTCACAGATATACACTTATTTGAATAGGAAGGCATAAAACAGTTCTGTCCAACTGTTGTGCATTTGTTCGATATTACTTTTCTTCTTACAATATGGCTTCCATCTAATTATTGCAGTTTTTTGACTCGCACTGTATTTATTATTTAGTTTATGAATAAAATCACAAGTATTATTTAACTTGCTACAATTGTGTTTTGTATTATTAATTCAAGATGAGAAAAGTACTAATATAGGCCTATGTTTCCCAATGAAAATTACTTAGATCAACTAGAACATAACCTTTTTAAAACAGTAATGTGCTATAAAATGTTGCTGTTTCCAAAAACTTAAGCCCAAGTTGATGCGTTTTGTTAAATCCGTTTTTGCAAAAAGCGGCCAAAAATGATTTTGTTATCGAACGATGGTCGTTTTCGATCAAGTTTAGATTGTAAGAGTGCTTCTTCAGTCAAATCCATGCACTTCTAATTTGCATCATTTTTTTTTGATGAAATAATAAGGCTACCGTGGAAGAACATATTCAAAAACTGTGAGCATTTAGGTCCTCGTTTACCTGTAGCATCGAATAATCTGTTTCAAATTGTTCTCCATTGAAAAGTGTAAGATGTTCAAGTTTGTTGATCACTGTACATTTCAAAGGTAAAGATTTGTGTTACAACGTTCAAATTTCTTGCACTGACAATGGCTATGTTCAAATAAATGGCCATATAACCATTAATTAACTCATGCAAAGCCCTCCGATTTTTTTACCAAAACGCCCATTCCATGAACATGAAAAATCATTTTGTCACCAAACTCATAAGTTATGAAGACAAGATCAGTGAAATTAGTTTTAAAACCAAGTACATGATAAAAATGGAAATTTTCAGGCCCCCATCAAAAGCATTTTTTTGGCTTGTCGAATTCGACAAAAAAGTACAAAAATGTTCAGGAGATCATTCTAAATCGAACTAAAGGAATGTACCCTTTTTAACCCCTGTATTATTATATTAGCTCACCTCTATATTACTAACCCCCGTCCACCTATTAGGGGCGTGGTTTAACAGATTGTCGCCGATTGTCCCAAAACGCAAAACAAAGTGACCCTGGCCATCTAAGTAATTGTTTTCATATCCTTTGCGTCATTTTGATCATGGTAAGGTATTTTTGGCACAATTCAATAATTGTTTGAAATCATTCATAATAATGTCATACTTAATAAAAATGTAAATATGTTCAAGTTGGAATGTTTTCTTTTGGAATGTTTATCACCTGACCTTTGCTTAAAGTGAATTTTTTGATCCATAAGAACATATTAAAGGTTTAATATAATCCTATTTAATCTCATATGAGAATGTACTTTTATTGTTTAAGGTTTTTATTTTGTTATCTTAAATAATAATAATAATAATATTCGGTTGTTATATTTTTTATATATATAGATCATAGATCCTATTCATCAAACCGATATTATTCACTGCAGGCAGATCGCCACAGCCAATGAACATCCTGTCGGTACTGAGATATATTTACCCTTTTGCAGCTTCCCATAACGTGGGGCAGACAATGATAGAATTATTATCAAGTGACAGTTATGGATGCAGGAGAAAGACCCGGAGTGCCCGGAGAAGACCCTGCGGAAGCGAACATTGACTGAAAACCAAATGCATACTAAGTACAGGAACCGGTGGTCGAACCCAATAATCATTGGTTTCCTACAAACAAATCATTAACCTCCTGATTCTAGATTACTTTTACAAATTATTAAAATAAAGTAGTAATTCCATTTTAACAGTTATGTGTTTGCGTTGTGCATATTTCATATTCGACGATTCTGTTTCATAGTTTAGATTAATATTATATCAGTAGAAATAATTTAACAGATTCAAAATTTTAGCGAAAAACAAGTAAGTACTAGTATATATTATTATATATGCGGGAATATGTTTTAATACTTTAGATTAGGATGATGTAGCTACACTTAAATTATTGGTTGTGCTAATTATAATGTGCCAATATCCTACTTGTGTAGGCCACGACTGTCATTAGTAAATTGATTTCATATTTGCGCTGTGTTTTGCACACACGCTGTAATTGCGTTTAATGGTAATTATGTTGGCGATAAGTAGGTATCGTGGTATTACTGAACCTTCATTTGAAATTCATGATACCAGACATGCATAACACATCTCTTTAATGTTTCAACCAAGAGATGATAAAAGCAGCCTGCCCGGGAAAAATAGACACAATTGAGGGCTCATTGGTCAGAAAATGATGGTTCAGCATGATTTTTGGCATTCGGTGAGAGAAATTTGGCATTCGGTGAGGGGCAAAAAAATATACGGTGTTTGGATGACAGCACATGCAATTGTAAAAGGGGTCTTTGGGTGACATGGACGCTGAAAATGAGGTCTTTTGAGCCTTACATACGCGTCGCCCCAGAAAGGGACTGCCCCACCCCAGGGTTTGTCAACGTTTGTACCGTTAGATTTGTAATTCCAATCAATTGTTGATTTTTATCCTAATCCACTTAGATTTAAACCATAAATTTGATTTTTTAAAACTTAATTAGCGTATGTTCAATGCGAGTTCATGAAGATTTCAAATATAAATTATATATTATATTTCAATGATGTCTAGCTTATCTGATTCTTTCATTATTTTAATTCAAAAAGCAAGAGTTTCGTCGAAATATAATCATACGCCTATTATGATAATTTTAGGTGATTCGATTTTAATCGATGTACAAATATATAATTGTATTAAAACTGAGCAACAACACCTACAAAAATCACAAGAATTATATTTGTCGAATTAGAAATAGAAGAATAAGAAAACAGCAGTTGAAGCTGCTACTCTCTAACAGGGTCTATGGTTGTTTCAAGCCTCAAATTTGAAAGTTAGTGTCGTTAACTTTTTTTTTTTGAAAACGTTAAAGTTATATTTCGCTATATATGAAAGCGTGTATAGAATATAGGTAATTGGTTTGTTATTCTTCAAATTCATATTTAAAGTAATATGTTTCGTTTTTTCTATGTTTTGACATCAACACATAGTTGAAAATGATTGACCACCTATAAATCATTATACAAAGAAGTAGTTCACTATATGTTTTATATATATAAGCTTTAATTCAAAATCTGGGTATCTGCTTTAAGCAAATGTGAATCGGTAGATTGTTGAGATATCATTTAAGAATATTTTAAAGAATATGTTTGCGTAATATTATAGTCGTATATTCCATATGCATTATAAATGCTTTTAGCATAAGTTAGACGAGGTCGCAATTTCTCATTATTTTACTTGTTTAATTTACATAGGTCTTGGGTAGTACCAAACATTATTAAATCGGTAGAACTTAAACAGATTAAAAATCAAGTATACAACAGTATGTACTAGTATATATTATTATATATGCGGATTATTTTAATAGTTTAGATTACGATGTTTTAGCTACATTCTGCCTGTGTATGTATGACACTTAAATTATTGGTTGTACTATAATAATGTGCCAATATTCTACTGATGTAGACCACGACTGTCATTAGTAAATGGATTTCATATTTGAGCTGTGTTGTGCACACAAGCTGTTATTGCGTTTAATGGCAATTATGTTGGCGATAAGTAGGCATCATGGTATGACTGAACCTTCATTTGAAATTCATGATTCCAGACATCCATAACACATCTCTTTAATGTTTCAACCAAGAGATGATAAAAGCAGACTGCCCGTGAATCGTGTTAAAGATAACTGGTCCACATTTGAAACGCTGTTCTGTTTGAATAAGTTGAATAAGTAGTCCATGTACCTGTTTTTAAAGACATTTTGTAAAGCTCGAAAATAATCTAGCTCTACCTTTAAAGTGTTCTAGAATATTGCAGAGTTGTTTTGTACCAGACCAAACCTAGCCGGAAATTAAAACGTCTTAGAATGAAGTTGTTGTCGACTTCATTGGCATAGTAACTACTCAAGGTGTTTCTTAGTTAAAATTTGGTCATAATTTAAAAAGGATTGTTGTATGGTTTGCATTACCATTTCACAGTTGTCCTCATTCTTGTTTTATTTCTTTTTCATATAATCCCGGTTCTTTTAATATAATCTTGTATTTTATTATTTATTTATTTTCATATTATTCCGGTGGTTTATCTGAAATGGATGCGGTTGTGAGGCCCGCGCTCCGACGGGCTTGGGCATTCAGTGACAGTACATGCTCATTTTAAAAAAATGATTGGTCATTGGGTGAGAGCATGAATTTCCACATTCTCTGAGAGAAAAATAGACACAATTGAGGGCTCATTGGTCAGAAAATGATGGTTCAGCATGATTTTTGGCATTCGGTGAGAGAAATTTGGCATTCGGTGAGGGGCAAAAAAATATACGGTGTTTGGATGACAGCACATGCAATTGTAAAAGGGGTCTTTGGGTGACATGGACGCTGAAAATGAGGTCTTTTGAGCCTTACATACGCGTCGCCCCAGAAAGGGACTGCCCCACCCCAGGGTTTGTCAACGTTTGTACCGTTAGATTTGTAATTCCAATCAATTGTTGATTTTAATCCTAATCCACTTAGATTTAAACCATAAATTTGATTTTTTAAAACTTAATTAGCGTATGTTCAATGCGAGTTCATGAAGATTTCAAATATAAATTATATATTATATTTCAATGATGTCTAGCTTATCTGATTCTTTCATTATTTTAATTCAAAAAGCAAGAGTTTCGTCGAAATATAATCATACGCCTATTATGATAATTTTAGGTGATTCGATTTTAGTACATTATTGTTTAAAATCGTTAAATTATCCTAGATGTTATGTTTGTACATTACTAGATATAATAGGAAATGCTATTCATGAGAAAGTACAATATATAATTGTATTAAAACTGAGCATATAAAACCTACATATAAAAATGAGCAAGAACAAGAGCAATCAAAAGATTATTTTATTAAGGGGCGGCTTCAAAACTCAACCGGCGGTTGTCTGCCGGTTCTAGGCAGTTGTTTATTCCGGTTGAACTACCCAGAACTATCAAGAAATCGCCGGTTGAGTTTTGAAAACCACTGTTTTAAGCTCTTGGGAACTAAATTTCAAAAAAGGAGGTTAGGGAACCAAAACATTTCAAAAGTAGGGCTTGTGAACTAAAGCTGCTTTGAGCGAGGATTTAATGAGCGGCAGGCATGGGGGGAGTGTAAGGGCTGTCCCCGGGGGTAATGTAAAATGTGCAGTCCCCCAAATATGGTGTCACTGAGCAAAAATCGAAAAGAAATTGGGGTAAAAATCTGCGAATATGCTTTTCCTATTGTATACTTTTGCATTATTCACATACGCACATGAATGTCAGCTACATGGAAAATATAAACTATTTTGGTGTATACGTATACAGTGAAGATGGGATATGTACCCATGTTCTCTGCTACAAACTATCGTAATAGCACGGTTGGTGTATACGGTATTGAACTATTGCATTGACACTAATTTTAGCATGTTTAAACAATTTTTAACAAAGAAGAATATTCATTGATATGACAGGTCATTTTGACACAAGTATGATGGTGATTTTTAATGACTTCCATTTTCTAAACGGAATATTTACAGTGTTGAGCTTGCTTTCTTTATTAAAGGAATTTCATATAGGATTTTAGACAAACGAAGAAAGGTTGGATTAATTTGAAAATTAAAATGCTAATTCATGAAAAAATAGTAATGGTCAACTAAAATCCAATACCGTGACGTGCACTTTTTGAATTTCTTTACCAGATCCTGTTTTATTAGAAAAACAATGATGCTTTTAATATCAAGACTACACATTTCTAATATGAATTGCTGTATTGCTAAGAAACCTTAATTACAAGGTACTGTAATAATGAATGAATATATATGGAGCGTATCCAATTTGGACTTGATCACATCTACTGTTTATGGAAAATATCATAATTATTTTTCTTTAATAATGCACACGTACAGTGAACTTATAATGAGGTTCGAATTTTGCAATCAGATTTCGCCTAAAAATGCGGATATCGCTTTATTCCTACAATGATCTACGCTCAATACTCCAGACTTAAAATCTTTAAAAATATGCGATTGTTCGGAAAAAGTCATGGTTGGGTGAAAAATACAGATATCGAGTTCAAGAGTCGTTGGCACGTTTATTATAAACGGCAGTAAAGGGTTGTCTGTTTTAAAGAGCAATACATGCAAAGGTTGTAGGGAATACGCATTTCTCCGTGTCAAAATAAACTAATTAAAAAAAAATGTTAAAAATCTAACATAAATGAGACCATCCATCCCAAACTAGCCGTAAATGCAGCCTCTTGCCATTTGCATTTACATTATCTTAACTATTTGCAAATATCATCGTATGAAGATTAAAATGACACCTCAATGAACTTCAATCGATTTCCAGAAGTCAAGTTCCACTACGGTCCGTTAAATGTTATCAGGGAGTATAAATTTTATATAAGGGGCGTCTTCAAAACTCAACCGGCGGTTGTCTGCTAGTTCTGGGCAGTTGTCTATTGTCTATTCTGGTTGAACCGCCCAGAACCGGCAGACAATCGCCGGTTGAGTTTTGAAGCCGCCCCTAACTGAGATTAACGCGTTCAAAGATCAAGCTCTATATTTTCTGTTGATTGTCCTTAAAATATACAGATATATTTCATGTTTGCGATTATTTTCTTGAAATAAAACTTTGCTGATGTTTTAGAGTAAGCATAAGTCTCCCCGCAAGGACCGTGAATCTGTCAAAAAAAACCACCACAATATCGTCAAATTACGACCTTGACATGTATTTTCCCCTGAAGCACAAAATAAAATTTGCTGCATTTACGGTCGTTTGAAATTGGGCGCTCACAAATAAGGACGTCATACATATATAGCTGATTAAAAGATTATCCCTTCTAAACTATTCAATAGAGATTATGTTACTTTAAAATCAATTTAAGGTCAGATAGGCCAAGGGCATCGTGAATGTGGTAAACAATATGCACGGTCACATTCAGAGCCACAGCCAGCTACCTTTTATAGCAAATTAGACAATTAGCATTCATGGACGTGTCTGCAGCCAGCCTTTTACTTGCACTACTGTAGCTCTAAGAAACCCATCTGACCTACACTGAAATACATAGCAGGCTAATTTTCATTTTGTTAACTAGGAAAACGGAGACTGAGTGGCTTTTAAATTGTGGTAAAAGGCAGAAACAAGTGTTATTTTTATTCAACAATATTGATAGTAATGCATTTGCGACCTGAACGACTATTCTTTGATGGTCGGTTATTTTTTTGGTTTAACCCTTGTTATACGAAGCGATTTTCACAAACATATTATACGGAGGGGGGGGGGGGGGTTGTTGCAACCCCCTAATTTTTTTATAGCGAGTCCCCCTGACCCCCGTATGTGGTACCAATGGATAGGTATCAGTCCCCTGTTTCCATTGATACCAAAATTTATGGTCATCCGTAAATATATGACGTCATTACCAAAATGCGAAAAATCGGCATTTGTACGAGAAATATAGGCAAAAATCAAAATTTTCTACAAAGACGTAGGAATATCCGATTTTCATGCGGGTTTTTGCTATATATTGTAGAAAATTGCTAGTTTTACCTAACTATCAAATGGATATCTCCTATACTATTGACTAAAAAGTACGTTTTTAGAATCAACTCCCCTCCCTGACCTCCGAACTTTGAACGGACACTGTATCCCCCCTGAAGGTGGTGGGGTCGATTTTGTTGTCGTTAGATAAGCGGAATGGATGAACTAATAGGTACACTGAGTAGCCTTGCGCTTCGCGCGAGGAGTTTTTAGCGGCAGAAAATAAATCGGTAGGGGATTGATGCAATCTATATAATATTCCCTTTTCAATATTCAACGCAAATGATAAATGAAATACAAAATGTAGGTGTAAAGGGGTCATTAATGGGACCATGCGAGAATGTAATGACATTATGCTATTCATATGTAAGAAAGCCAATTTTAAATAAAGATCAAGAGGGTTGGTTGGAGGGAGTGGGTTGATTTTATTATGAATGCGTATCCGTATTTTAGGCCTATTTTATGTCGGTTTCACGCAACTGAATTTAACCGAAGCGTCGTTATGAATGAAATATTTAAAACACACACGTGTCTACTTTATTTTGCAAAAAAAAAGTTTTAATAGAAATGCAAATATTTACAAAAGAACCAAAACACTTCACCATATTTTTGAGTACTTTAAGGAAGAATCATCTTATTATTTTGTTAATGTCAATAATTACAATGATGTGTCTTATATGCTTATAAGTACTATCATGTTGATCACCATATTCAAACACCACGAATGATTCAGATAACTTGAAATATAGGCCAGACTTAGATAAAGCTGATAATTCACATGTTTGAATTGCCAGCCTTCTATTTGAAAAACACTTGTTCCTTGTAATGTTGCGTGTTTCGTAGATCTCTGCCTCAAAAATTGCAGTATGATATATTTTAAAACTTCCCTAGTAGGCACTACCATCCCATAATAGACGTTTGTTTGATTACACGAAATTAAAAATTAAAACATACTTTCTTCAAATATGAAAAAGACATTAATACTCTGTTTATTTCTGCAAAATGTTGCAAGATTAAAAAAGGTGACACGCATGTAACTAGAAACGCGCATACTGCATTCTAACTTTGTGAGGCAGATATTTGACAAACACGTTGCTTGTAATGTTACCTCCTTATATTTGCTGCACTATTTTCATGTCTGCTGATGCATCTAAGATTAAGAATTGACTAAAGAGTATTCACTTAACACTTGTGTGTGCGTGCGTGGAACATTAAATAGTTATAGCAATTAATGTTTCAAGATGAACAAAGGTGTGCGAGCACAACCCTGCCATTTCTTATAAGTCAATGGAGGAGTACGCAATAAATGATGCATACATGACAGAAAAGATAGTAGTTAAGTACAGAAACATTGCTTTAGAACTTCTACGTGCGTTGCAAACATTTTGTGATCAATACATCGATTGCAAAATGCCAGTGTTTTAGCTGAAGGACATAATAGCCCATACAATTGTAAATTAACGCATTTAAGTGTACAGTGTATTTTTAAAAAATATCCGAGTAAACCGTCATATTCTAGTAACCTCAACATTACAAATAAGTAAGTATTCGAACATCAGTCTACCAGGATTAATAACATATGAACATGACGAACGAAAAAAAAAATATATGTGGAACATAAAAGAGTGACATCTTAAAAATTTGGTCACAAAATATAATAATAAGTCTGTGCATCATGGGAATAAACATCTCCTAGTTCTTCAAATAACCATTTTTGTGTTGGAAAAATACTTGATGATATCGCCATTTGCTTCTCTCTATTTTAATAATACCACGTACATTAATATCCTCAGCGCGTCTTGTCTGGGTCTTGCAATGATTCTGCCAATTTCCTTCGACTGAGGCACGGACATTCGACTCATCACTACTTCAAGTTTTCACATCCTCTAGTATGCAGAGCGGTGTGTATATTGTATTCATGGCAGTGAGGCACCTGGGAACTCAGCCTCATTTTTTAATCTCTTAGGTGATGATGTTAATGCTTAGAAAATGTGACGCAACATTGAATAGCAAAGGAATTTTGACAATAATCTATCCCGTATTTGAGTTTCTAGAAATAACCAAAGAAACATAATGTTGCCTTACCTTGATAACATCGAATATATTTGCGTGTGGGACTTTTTTTTCTTCATTTTGCATTTTTTGCCATTGATTTTCGAAGACATAAAACGACACAACCTTTACATCGTCTAGATGTCTGATGTAAACTATGTTTGAGATTGCCAGATTAAAATTGTCATAGCACTGTATAGACATTTATTGTTTTTAAGATGTTTTTAATCAGTTTCTTCCGATTGTTAGTCATCCTGGAAATCCAGTTTGCCCACAAGGATCCCTTTATAACACCAACACTTAATGTCATCATTTGATTTCACCCTGAAGTTGAACCTTAGGATGTAACATACCATAGCAACTCATCCATGTTTAATGACTTAACCCTCGTCTTCCTGAGGGGGGGGGGCTGTTATTTTGAAATTGTGACTCCTAAAGTTATATTGTTTGGTACAATAGTAGGAAAAGGTAGGGTCTCCTCTTTCCATTGATACCAAAATCATGAAAATCGGTCGAGGTGTTACGTAATTATGACGTCACAAAATATTTCTGGATCGACTTTTGGCAAAAATGGCCACTTTTTCAAAAAATCGCTATAAAAATTCTAAATATCCGATATTCGTGGGATTTTTTGCTAAGAAATGAAGTAATCAACAATTCTAACATGTCTTGTAAGTTTCAAGTCCAAAGCATGCTGATATTTTTCAAATTGGCAATTTAATTTTTTTTCGAGGTGGCAACCACCCCCACCCCCACCCCCCCTGCCTGCCCACTTTGACGGCCTACCATAACCCTACCTTAGGTGGTACACACATTTTTGCCCCTCAAAATAACCGCAAAGGATGTAAAAACAATTACCTAAATGTTAATAGGGTCGCTTTGTTTTGTGTTTTGGTGCAACCGGCGATCATTCGTTAGGAGGGGAGATGGTAACCAACCCCTACCCCCATTGGGGAGACGAGGGTTAAAGAAAGGAGCAATAAAAAACAGCTAGGGAGTAGGTAAAGTAATTAGGAAGATTACAAATAGCAATGCTGATTCTTATTGGAAGGGAAAATGGGCATGTTACAGGCACATTGAAAAAAAGAAAATCACGTACAGTTCACAATTATGTTCAAAGCTCAAAAAGTCTTCCAAAGTCAATACAAAATTGCAAATGAATTTTGATTTACTTTAACTTAAGAGAATCAAACATATATTTCTATATAGGTTTTGAATTTCCATGTGCGTATTTTTTATTCGAGACAATATACTCGTGTTTTTTTTTTTTTTTTGTTACTTAAAATGGTAAAGTGCAATGTAAAATGTTTAAAACTCATGTTTAAAAATTGGATTTATTGATTGAAGTAAAGGTGATATTGATTAAATGATACCTCTCTAGTGGGATTTTTTGGTAGCCAGAGACTAGGTGGGTTAAGCATCTCATTTTCCATTCTAGTTAACACATTTTAAGATACATTTTCTCCCTATTGAAGAACTATTGTCATATTAACTATCAAACAGGCGTATCACACTATTATGACGTTGGTTTAATGCATACCATACTGCAGATATATTATATCATGACACATGCACATTTTCTTGCAGTGAATTTTAATGAACCATCGAATATGCAGTTACTCAAATAGACGTACATGTAGCAGTGTATGTAGGGCAACGGTTTTGTAAATATGTGACCGTCAAACTCAAACGAGCCGTGAATGCAGCTATCTTCATTTTGCACTACTGGCGAAAATACATGTCAAGGTCGTAATTTTCCGAAATTTACTTTTTGACAGATTCACAATCCTTGCGCTTATGTCAAATCACCAGTAAAGTTTCGTTTCAAGAAAATAGTCTGAAATATGAAATATATCTGTATATTTTGAAAACGAACAGAAATTATGGGGCTTACTGATCCTTGAACTCGGTTTTTTCAGTTATACATTTTACTCTATGACACAGCCTTTGACAACTTGATTTCTGAAAATCCAGTGAAGTTAATCCTTAATACTTGTTCTTTGCAAACATTAAAAAAATCAAAAATGACACGGAGCTGCATTTGCAAATTTACGGCTGTTTTGGGATGGAAAGTCAAATATAGCTGTATCTGTAGGGCAATGATTTCTACGAAATCTATAACATTTCAATGAAATCCTACAAACCTACTCAATACAAAAACAAAACAGTAACATTTAATGTCATCTTTGAATCCACCCTGAAGTTGAACCTTAGGACCTTTAGTGTAGCATACCACTGTTTACCACATCCAGTTATTTGTGTTTCTTGACTTCAAGAAAGAAGCAATAAAGCACAGCAAGATAAGATAGTAGGCACAGTAATCATGGTAATCAGCAAGATTACTAATGGTAATCGTGATTGCTAGTGAAAGGGGGCAAGTTACGGGCACATCGATGAAAGAAAACAATTACCAATTCACCAAGATGTTCATTGGGCATACAAAGTAGCTTGTCAGTGCTAATGGAGTTTAATGTCCTTTGATTTGAGGGTATCGCTAAAATACGGGGTTTTCTCTCTGTATATTGTTATTCAAATAGAGCTTTGAATGTCGTCATTCAAAAAGACATACATCTCACGTTGGGGTAGCGTATTTAATCCTTCTGTAAATGTGGGTAGCGTAAAGGTTATGCCCTTTATAACACCACCACAAAATGTCATCATATTATTCACCCCTGAAGTTGAACCTTAGGATGTTTTGTGTAACATGACATAGTCAGTCAACCATGTGTGTTGTCCAGGATGGAGCAATAAAGCCGGGAATAAAGCACTGTAAGGGAAAATAGCAAGGTAATCAGGGAGAAAGGGGCAAGTTACGGACACATTCATGAAATAAAATCATTTAGAGTTCATCATGATGATCAAAGTAAGGCCGCATAAAAAAACAAAGGTGTTTATCGTCCCCTCCCTCCTCACTTATTGGGGTTTTTAGTTGTTGCAAAAATGCTAAAAAGATGTTTAAAATTGAGCGAAATTGTTCAAATACCAAGACCCTGCTTTTCTTTCTGAAGGATTCTTTAAATTGTGATGTTTTTAATGTTGAAACTGTCATGAAACCAACATCTATCCATATCACATAGAGTTAAAGACAGCAACTGAATGTGCAGTCAACATCTATCAAGGGTAAACCTGGATCACCCAGTCTCTCCCCAACCTTAAAAAATACACCTCCCTCCCTCCTCACATTTTTAGAAACCTTCGGACGAGAAACAACTTGTTTTTTTATGCGGCCTAAAATCAAGTTATTATTACAATGTTTGCTCTTTGTCATAAAAAAACACACATTTCAGTGATATTTGTAAATGGGTAAATGGGGACATTCATGAAAAAGAAAATCATTTAGAATTCATCATGCTGATCAAAGTAAAATCATGTTATTATTGCAAATGTTTGCTCTTCTTTCATTTACAAATATCACTGAA
>JXSR01S005958.1:151524-161700 GCA_000969725.1 Ophiothrix spiculata
AAAAAATGCGTTGCTTTGAATGATTAACTCCATGATAGAATAAGTATCAAGAGCCATGGCATATATTTCAAACGGATTCCCTTTTCCAAAAATAAATAAATAAATATATTAATTAATTAATTATTTATTAATTAATTAATAAAACGAGTTACAAAGCAAAATACCATTAGGAGGAAAATTCAAATAACAGTGTCAAATTCCGACATGGTTTAAACAACAAACCCATCATATCTATTTTACTGCGAAGATGTTATCGGTCAGTACCTGTAAGAATGTACCATGTGGTGATTCATGGCTCATCAGATCAATTTATATAAAAAAAACACCAGTGATACACTATCATTCCAACACACCATATCCGAATCCCCAGGTTCTTGCTATTTTTGATTTTTGGTTTGGCTGAAAAAAAAAATTCGCAACAACCTGGGGATTTAGATATAGTGTTATGGTATGATAGTGTATCACTGAATTTTTAATAAATTTATCTGATGACCCATGAATCACAACCCCCTGAATATGTCCCATTCTTACAGAGACAGACTGTTATATATAATCTTTAAACATAAACTAAACCAACACTCAGATGTTAAAATGCATGTTACATTACTCATTAGGGAGGAATAAATACAGGATTTATGACAAAATGAGACAGAATTATCGGAATATTAAAAGAACCCGAATTCCTTTTGGTATTATAATTTATAAAAGTAAGGCTAAATAAGAATATTCTCAGAATAAAGTGATAGTCTTTTTCTCACGTGGTTGATTTATAAAAGTAGCAACCGCGTGCTGCTTTAAAATCTTAACATCAGAAATTTGAAATGAAATTCTAATAATATATTCTTTTATAGCTAAGGATATGCTTAACAAAACCAGGGAACAAAACGTGTTGAACCAAGAACCAACACATAATCTCTCCATATATAATTGGAACAAGATCATCATCACCTTTCCATGAATTCATTTACCATGACATAGATGTATTGCTTATCGTAAAACTTGGACACGAGCTGTCAGACCTATTTCATTATTTAAAGCTCGTAGACTTCATAGTTTATTACCTTACCTTCCATAATAGGATCTTGGACGTGTGAATATAATAATGAATGTATTCGATTACAGAGACACCTTGACCGCCACCAAAATCGCATTTCCTGTCTAGAGGATTATCTTGTATGTTCTCAGGCTATAGCTTGATCTGTTTGGAGTTGATTAGTTAATGGGATGTGTTATATAGTCTTTATTGTATGAAAAGGGCATCGAACAGTTGCAAGTTTGTTTACTTATGCTGTTTAAAATCCATTACTTCCTATATTTTGCAAGTATAGATGATTAGGGAATGATAACCTCTGAATAAAAATCATCTAGTGACTTTGTACCTGGTTGATTTTTTCATTTTAAAGGTTTTATTTACATCTGAAAACTGTGATATTTTAATTTTAATAACATTTTAATGATCCCTGTTAGTATTATATAAGACAAAGTCAATAAATTATCTAATGTATCTTCTCATATAAAATTAAGTGCCAACTTTAACATACAGTGTTATACATACTTTTAAGTCCACGATGTTTGTAATTGTCGATAAAATATGGCAGATATCTTGACCATTTAAAACGTATACCCGAATATATAGCTTCCATTCAATTCCCAAACTCTAATCATAAATATATTCACGCACTAGCAAGCCTTTACCGTTGCCATTGGCGGCAAATATTAACCCTTTGCATGCTAAGAAAATGGCAATCATTAATTCTAGATTTATCATCATTCATATCATGGAATTTTCATATGGAAATCCTTACATGTTGATACGAGGAAGGATATTTTTTTCCAGTGGTTTCGAATAAATGAGTTTTAATATACATTGCTTTTGTTGCTAAGATTTTCTTCAAGGTCATTAATTATCTTATGTTCCACTGAGTGAGTATATATGGGTGTGCATGGTGTTAGCCAGTGAGTGGTACTTGTCATATACTACATTAAAGCACAAACGGCCATTTGCTTATAATGCTCTCTGTAATGAATACGATGCCCAATGTCGTATACACTGGTTGAATTCCTAATAAGCTGCTATTTATACAATAGTGTCTTGCCGATGATTTAACTAAACTGACTTATTCGCACAAAACAATATAATAAAACATATTTTTTACATAAATATGATGGCAATCGTATTGATCAATCAGAAATAACAACTTACCTTTATTAACCAACATCAAAAGAATACTGAAGAAAACAATACTGTAGATGTAGTGAGAACTCGATATTACAATTTTTTACATGTATAAATAGGTGAGAGTCATTTTGCATTATATTCGTGTAATGAATGTCGGAACCCTTTGCTATTCTTTTTGTATAACTTGGATCACTTTTTATCCATTGATTCACTTAAATGTATGCCCTGGGCAACTTGTTTTAAAACATTACGTTTGATGTTGTAAAGGTTGCCGAATTCTTTTCCGGTTAGGAAATCCTTATATAGACAAGATTATTAAGATTAACATATTTGTATACGTAAGGGGCATCATGAATTTAACAAAAAAATCGTAGCCAACATGGTCTTGTTTCTCAAAAAGCAAAAAGTTAATAAAATTTGGGCGTGAAGAATGTCGTGTTTTTTTAATTCAGTCTTTAGCTGTTCTGTATCTTTACATTAAGCACCATTAAACATTTAAACTCTCTAACCTTTGTGCATACTCTCCTTGTATTATGGCCTACATATTGTCAAATCTAGTTACCATTAGCAGAATTAAGTAAGCTGACCTTTGAGTCATAAAAGCTGTTCAGTTCTATTACAAAGCTAAGATATACAATGAATTACAATAATAGAAAACACGTATTTTAATAGAAAGTATGTAGATTCCATTTACTAAATTGACATTCTGGCAACAAATATAAATTATAGTCATAATGTATGAACAATATACTGTAAATTATATTTGAAACAAGTGTATGTGCGTAGTAGTAAAGTGTGATGTAACAAAAATATTATTGAGGTTCGAGTTTATAGACTGTATATTATATTTTAAAATAACTTTAAAGTCCAACAGACGATCAGCAAAATGGCGCCAACAATTTGGCCGCTTTCACTATTTTGTGTACGCAAGAGTTATTTTTACAAGGTAATGTAAATGAGAATTGACAGTCCTTGTTTACCTGTTTCATTTGTGTCAAGATTGAGGAAGGAAAATTCAATTTTTAAAGAACACGTTCAGGTGACATCGTGCCTCATCTTACTGCAGACGTCACTCATCCGTTGCAGGCGATGTTTGTTGTATATATTACTTTGTATTTGTAACTAATTTGGCGCGCTTCATGTAGTTTTGAAAAATGTGAGGGTCATTGAAAAGAATATTTTGACTTGCTTCTTTTTACCAAATTGAAAAATCTGAAAAGTGTCACTGCTACAGTCATAATTATTATAAGTGGCATCAGTGATTTTATGCGATCTTAAAGATATGGCACAAACTGCTTTTAAAAAGTCTTTAATACCACAAAGCTAATTGCAATATGAAGAACAAGATTTAAAATACAATATTATATGTAAACAAAAATTAACAAATGACACATGCTTAATTTACTATGAAAACAAATCAACAAAATGTCAGTACTATATATTAAAGTACATGGTAAACGTCACAACACAATGATAGACTATTGTATTTTATAGATTTATTCAATTCGAGCCAAAAGTTCATGATCACAGGTTGATAACATATCGATTAATAATACCCTTTTTACGGAAGTGATAATAATCAATACCCACACGGTCATCTGGGATATGACATCATATGTTATGTGTCATTTTACTGTACAGTATTTGTGTTTATCAGTAATCGTGTTGATATTTTCTATTAATTCTATTGTCTTATATGACATTTTGAAATCATTTACTTGTTTTATGAATAAGTATATCTTTTTTTTTACTTCACAGTGGCTACTAATTTGATGAATTATCAATCGTCAGTGTCTTTAGCATTTAAAACTCGGAAATATTCCAAAGGAAAAACCTACATTTTTTAAAACAATTAAAAATATGACTGATTTCAATTTTAGTAGGTTTTATGCACATCTTTGTATTCTTTGTTACTTTTGTTTTCTTTTATCTTTTTTTTAATAAGCAAATGGAACAATATTATAAATAAAACAATTCAAATCAAGTATTACTTCGAAACATCGATTTGTGTTTCAATTTTGAATTTAATAACTGAATTAATTACCAGTGTGGTTGAACGTCTCTTTAAACATTTATTTATGGTTATTTATATATCTTTTTATATAACTGCACTATGTTGGAGGTCAACATGTATGTTTTCGTATATACCAAGCATTCCTTTAGCAATATTTTGTATTATAAATTTAGCCTCAATGTACTTTTGTTCACGTGTCTTTAATAAAGATTCCCTGTGCAGTATTATAAATAAGTTGAAGTATACCAAGACACGAAGCCGCCATTGTGTTTTGAATATTTCATGGTAGCATCTAAAACACTAAAATATTGTATTAGTGGGTGTTCATTGTTTGTTATATACAAGCAACGCATATTTTCTATTTTAAATTGTCTTTCAAAATCTTCGATGAAGATGCATTTATAATAAGTGATATATTGCGTTTATTTCATGACCCTTTTCGCTTAAATTCAAATAATAACATGTTGTATTATGTTAATGTTTTTTCCTTAATAGTCCGAGCTGCGAGGTCAATGTAAGCGCGATTAAAGAGGGAGAGGAGAGAGAGAGAGAAAGAGAGAGCGAAAATAGTGTTTGAAGTTGATGTTCACTCAAAAGGGGTGGTAATATTCAACTCTTAAAATATACTCTTAAAATTATCTCACTCTTGTTGAGTAAAAACTTACTCAACGGTCACAGGTCATTTTGTTGAGTAATATCTTACTCAACGTTGGATAAACTTTACTCAACGTTGGGTAAACTTTGCTCAACGTTGAGTAAGTTGGCTCAACATTGAGTAATGTTGACTTAACCGAGTAAGATTTAACTCAATGTTGAGTAAGATTTTACTCAACAATGAGCTGTGACCTTTTACTCAAAAAAGAGTAAAATAATTTTATGAGTGTAGGGGAACATTAGTCTTTATTATCCATGGATAAAGAATAACCCTCGTCTAACCAGGGGGTTGTTGCAACCCCTTCCCCTAAGGTATTTTTCTCCGCAGCATAAAAACGCAAATTAGCCACCGATCTCAGGTTTTGGGGTAATCTCTTTTACATCCTTTGCGGTCATTTTGATAAAAAAACTAGGGGGGCACCACCTAAGGTGGGGTTAGGGTAGGCCGTCAAAGTTTGGATGTAGGGGGGTTGTTGCAACAAAGCGACATTTTTTACTATTTTAAATCGCTATTTTGAAAAAAATACACATGCTATGAGACTTAAACTTGCAAGGCATGTTAGAATTATCATTTCCCTTCATTATATCTTAAACAACCCCGATTAAGTTCCGTTATTTAGAAAACAAAAATCGAATTTGGGGGCCATTTTTGCCAAAATTCTGATTTTCGACCTGAAAGATGTTTATGACGTCATAGTTACGTAACGCCTGGCCTGATCTTTGTGATCTTTGTATCGTTGGATAGTGGAGGACCATACCTATCTATTGATAGCAAAACCACGTTCAAAGGGGTTCCCCCCCCCTGGTTAGACGTGTTACAAAAAAAGGTTTGGTTAGACGAGGGTTAATTGGCAAAAGTAAAAGTGAAAGTTTGTTAAGTATATATCTTGTGAATATGACGGATATTTTCGAGACTGATAGGTATTTGTATAATTTATTTACAAATAGCCTCCGCGATTTGCAAATGATCCCTGTCGCCTATAAATTTACTTATAATTCGTGGCTTCTCACATTTATCATTAATATTTCATGCAATAATATGTATTACTTTTTGTTCTGATCTTACAGGAATCTTCGTACTCCATTGTGCTCAAATCGCTCATCAGCGCTTCCACACTGGGCCTGCTAGTGCTTATTGTTTTTTACCATGCATATGAAATTCAGGTGAGTCCTGTATTCCTAAAGACGTGTAGTGGATTAAGTATTTGTATATAGTTTAAGTGTTTAATAAATTCTTTGAGTCAATAAGGGCTAGTCGAATTAAAATTAAAATGTCGAAAAAGACATGAAATCAATATTGAGTCACTTAATTTTGGTACACATTTTTTTCCCATACTACATCGTATTTCCCAGAAGGGGGATTTTATTACAACTAAACAACTTAAAATGTGCTTTAAATCTTGTAACCAAGGGCTACAAAAATCATGTTTAGTTGTTTAGTAACCGACATCATACCAATTGGGTTTGATTTTAATGTTAATGATTTTGGACCCACATTTTTGTTCACGATTTACACTGCTTGAGAAATAAATCAATTGATTGTCTAATATGTATTATTCATTTTTTTATTTAATTTCATGTTGTTCTACATTTATTATTGATAATGCAAACTATCACCAAGTCATGTAAGAATTAATTTTGTAATCAATTGATCTGTTACCCTTAAAGTAGGGACTCCTAAAAAAAAACACAAAAGATCAACAACAACAAGCACAGAACACTTTTTTTCTTGGTTTTCCCTTGGTAATGTTTGAACTTTCGTTTCATATATTGCCTATCTTAAAATATTTGCTTAACTAAATCTGATAAGTAATTGACATGACGCTTTTGTTTTTGACATTCAAAGCAAAGCATGATTTTACTCCTATGTCATAAAACAACATTGCAAACCACACCAACCCTTTGTCGCCTCTCAATGCTACATCATATCTTTGTTCTGTATAATACATGACAAAACAAGCCTTTGGATAATAGAACTTGAAATGTCTTCTGAAGCCAGACTGATATTATAAGTATCGCTATATTGTATAAACCTTTTAGTGCCCCCTGAGCCTGGTCACAATCCATCTTTATCATCTAGCTATGTTTTCTAGTAAACTGACCTACCTATTAAGACAAGGACTAATGCACGAGGGTAATTTAATGGCTTCCGAGAGATTTACTCTCTCCATTTTCATTATAAGCTTTCTCCCCCTACGTACCAGATACGTGCGTTACTTTATATTTTCCGATATTGATATATGTTTGGTTGTATGACATATTTGTATCCAGGTGTGTGTGTGTGTGGGGGGGGGGGGGCAGTGGGGGCATTGCACTCCCAAATTTGACAATGTACAAAAAACGGTCCACACAAATTCCATAAAAGTCCACCAAAAGAACATCCAAAGCACCAAAACCCGTAGATGTAGGTTGTTTTTTTATTAAAATTCTACACAAACAGCTTGAAAAAACTGCAACGAACCTTTTTTTTTTTGCTTGTTACTTTGTCAAAATCCACTAAATTAGTTTAAGGTCGACCAAAACGATGTTTTTCCTCCAAAAGGTCCACCTTTCCAAAATCCGTACCCCTGCTCCCCTTGAAAAAATCCTGGCTACGGGCCTGTCCTAAACAATTATATTTCTTATGTTTATCATTTCAAAATATAGCTTTAAAACATTCTTTCAGAATATTGGTCAGAATATTGGTTTAACTTAAGTGGTCACGATTGTAGAGCTGGGGTTATATGGACCCAACATTTGGTTTTTGCACGTCACTGTCAAAACGCGAATTAAATTTTTATCGCTATATTTTTGGGGAGATAAAAAAGCTCAAGAGGGTCTGAAAAGGTACATTTCCTGTTAGGCTCAGTTACAAAAAACAAATTCTATGGCCTTAAATGTTACAAGAAACAATCACAAAACAATACATTAAAAAAAAACAAAAAAACCACAACATTTTCTTTAAATTATGATGATTTAATTAGAGATTAGGTGTTTTCAAAAAATCGGTTTTTATAATTTTTCTAACTCTTTGAAACTTTTGCTTGTTCTGTTCTTTTAACTACAAAGTACCACATGCCTCTCTACCAGGTGTCCGAATTGATTGATTTGAGCCAAACTTTATTGAAAACTTTTATTTGGAAATGAGTTTTCGAAGCATTACCTAAACACGACAATTTTTTTTGCAATCTATTATGCATACCAGTCCGTTTAATTCTCAATATTTTTACTGCATCCTGATTGTTTTGTCGCATTTTATCTATGATATTAACTGAGTTCCAACTAAAACATTGCAGAAGCGCTTGTCTTAAGTTTGGTTCTTTCCAACACCCTTGACCACAGATTGGCGTATGGAATTCCCTGACAAATTGTAAATGCTGGATTTATATCATCAAGTAACACCATTAAAAACGTCTTTTCTCGAAAATGGTGTTAGTCACCCCCATTCTAATAATTAAGTTTTAGCTAATGTTGAAAAAAATATTGATTTTGATAGTTTTAGGGAAATTTCATCATCTAAATTTATCAGGTAATCAAGAATAACTTTCAAACGCCGAAAAGAATATATAATTTATCCTGAAGTTTGTGATCAGACACTTTGTTCCTCAGCAATATCAGTTTTATTTGACCTGTACTTAATCTTCAAGTTCATGGTTATCTAATAAGAACAAATTTGAGTGGGTGTCAACGGCTCCACTTGTTTCTAGCCAGTCTGGAATCTGAGACTAACCACGGTCCCGTCCTGCAATATAATTCTAAAGCGCTTCTACAATGCATGCAACTTAAAAGGGAAATTTTGATAACAATATTGATTAAAATTCCTGAGGGTTTTCACTTAAAGCTTTTAAATACAAAGAACAGCTAGGAGCGAGCCAAGAGGATATTCAACCAGCAAGAAGGGTACCCATTTTATATGTTGTATACATTATAATAAAGAGGTAGGGCAAGTAGCTTTGAAATGCTTGCAGAGGACTGTCAAACAAAGGATGTCCAAACCAGTAAGCAATGCGTAGCCTATTGTATTTTTAAAAATCTTACCTGTGAACCAAACGATTCTTTTGGTGCAGCATGGTCATATGTGGAGGATTTTCACCAGGCGGAACAAATATTGACCAGATCGAGGAAAAGTATTTAAAATTACATAACCAGTTTTAACGGTTTTTTAAATTCAAATTTAAATAAGGAAAACAATCAGTTTACAACTGTTAACTGTTTCAAAGCCTTCTTATTGTGAGATTGTGAAATAGAAAAAGTTAATATTTTTTTATATCAAAGGATATTTCAAATTACAAAATAAATCCTTTTTAATGGTGCAGTACATTGTGGGTATTTATGCTTGCCAGATCGGACATTTTATCGAGACTGGTAAGTCATAAGTTATATTGAAATTGAATATGTCACACATTCTATTCTTCCATGTTTGTTGCGATATAGAAACTAAGCAACAACGTTGGGGTATGTTATCGTCTTAAACGGCATTTTCTGTATCAACCTTGAATGGTTACCAGCTATGAAATGATTTTGTACATTTCTATGTATCAGCATTGCCACGATGACATGCTAAATCCACACAAAATGATAAAAGTGCTTAATTGATTTTATCTTTGTGAGACTCAATTTAGAGTTATTTTAAGATCATTTTCATTCATGTTGCCTCTGTTTGCATCACCAGTTAAATATTTTGACAAAATTACTAACCATTATATTCCTTAAAAGCCGTGTTAAAGTTAGTTGGAAAGGTTTTATAATTCTAGCATTAATGAAGTTCAAATTTTATAGGTTACTAACAAAACTGTTTGATTTTAGATTTATCACATTATGTTTTTGTTGATAAAAGTATTACAAATTGTACTCTTTAAAAGGCGTGAAGGTATGTTGACCGTGGAATTGTCAAATAAAAATGAAAAACCGATCATACAATCCTTCATTTTCATTATTAGGATTTCTTCCATTATTATTTTCTAATATCGCAAAAATACTCAGTATTAATGTGATACCTATGGATAACATTCAACGATTTAAAGAAAAATATGGTAGCAATAACATGAGTTTGAATTAATGAATCTGACGACATCTGACATTCTAACATTTGCTGCAGTACAAATATGTGACCCATCATATCAAAAGGTACTTTAAGGGTCTATCTGACAAAATCTAGATTTTACTGTAGCTTTAAAGAGACATCTCTAAGCTTTAAAATGATACCCTGTTTGTAAAATTTGAGCAAAAATCCATGAAGATATGAAAGAAAATGCAACATTTATTCTTATTATTTCTATTGTATTTTACCACCTTGTATTGCCTATATCTAAATATATGCCTTGCCGGTATTAAGGTACCTATTGATATG
>JXSR01S005958.1:165575-183865 GCA_000969725.1 Ophiothrix spiculata
CAATAAATCACACAATCTTTAATTTAATTATTAGGCGATTTGTTTGCATCATTTACTTGTAACATCACACAAAAATATCAACTTATGTAATATTTAGGTAATCGTAAGAAGAATCAAAATTACAATAGCAATAACAAAAACAAAAAGTTACAGATAGAAAGGAAATAAATATCTTTCGGTTTGAATTATGAATTATGCTATAAAACATCATCTTATGAAATGTTTGAACGGAGCTGTAGATATTTGAATCAGATTCAAATTAATAATATACCAATACAACTAATGCTCCAATCAAATAACTATAATGATTTATATAAAATCATTTGAAGCACTTCACAAGTACAGTGACCCGGGACACACCTTACAGTGAGTATGGCGTTTGTAAGGTGTAGTCTCCTTGAGTCATGTATCTTTTAAGGCTTTACTGTTTTGTATTGCTTGATTTAATTACAGCGTCACTCACTATAATGAAATTGCTATTCTAAGAAAGAAAATCATTGTTATTTTTGGATATAGATTGGCCTTCAACTCACTCTATCTCTATGATGCACATAAGATACATTTGTGACATAGTCATTTTGATTAGCTGGTTAAGGTTTTCAAAATACAGAGATAAAATAAACGCTAAAGTTAGTAATATAGAAAGGTATAACAATATGGAATGCACTGGGATTGGGATTGCAAGGTACTAAAAACCTTATTTGTCAATTAATCTTAAATATGGCACATGCAAGTATTTGGTTTCTGATTTTTACCTAAAGTTGATCTATCTAACATTTTTTTTTGCGGCAAAATAGACCACCCTTAAGTAAACTGTGCTCCTTTTTTTGAAAAAAAAAACCCAGATGATTTAATAAACCAATATTTATGTATTCATATATTCATATATTTTAATAGGTATATTCTCATTTATCAAACAACGCTTATTTGCAAGTACTGAGGTATTATGATTTATGACCAAACTAAGCAAGACAATGTTTAGAAAACTGAAACGTAACATTGAACAAATAGACCTGCAACAGTGCCATACTTATTGGTAGTTAGTAGTAGATATGAGAAAATTAATTATTGACGGCGGTGAATCCTGTGGTTTACATGGTTATATAATCACAAAACTAGCATGGTTCTAATCTCATTAGCTACTTTTCACATGTATCAATTAATGTCAAGAAAATAAAATAAAATAATAACACTACACAGCGAGACCAGAGATCGTCATATAGGACAGAAAATTAAGCCACGCTGGGTTTCTTAGAGAACTCAGCACAGCAGATTGTTGGAGGATTGTATGTTTTTATATGTTGTTTTGTACATTCAATATGAACGGTATCAAATACCATCGGATATATGCAGTTGCCGCATTTCTAATAGCAATGCAGGGTTTCAATTTCTACCAAACAAAGGCAATAAAAGCAACGACTCCGGAAAAGGAAATGCTTTCTTATCCAAGACATAGAAAGGTGACGTTGAGTGATATATGAATGTGAATTTACAAAATTACATTTTACTATTTAACATTAGCGAACTAAAGTATCATTTATTCGTGACATTTTTGTACATGTTGTGTGTAAAATATCAGATACAAAACTTTTTGAAGAAACGTATTAGATATTCAGCTTTTATAAAAAAAAAAAATAAACAATTTCAATTTCGATTCATTTACATTATTATATACATACAAAGTCATCAAGGAATAAAATGACTTCATGAATGCGTTTGCGTTTTAATGTTTGATACGGAATATCACGAGCCCCTATAGAGATATTATAAGGCAATCAGCATTGTTCGAATTCTCATTTACAGATATACTCCTGATAATCATTAATAGGTTATGGAAAGTCGATGTGGTGTAATTATTCACAAAGACACAGACATGGTTTAGACGTCATACATTCGCTCTCACATCAGCATCACGTGAAATGAGTACACTCATATTGATGAACATTGAAATAAATCTTTGCCCAAGCGTAGATATTACTCTGCTTTCTATTATATACCTTGCGATACTTTTTAAATTATATAAGTAGAACATCATAATAGACCTTAAAATATTTAAAAAATGCCGATTATTGATCAATGTTACATAATCGGAATCTTTGATTATTAACATCTGTTCTATATCAAGTCCTAAGTGTGATCTAGGGTTTCTGAAAGCCTCCTTTCAGTTGACTTCAAGTTGACCTTGATCATATAATTGATAAACGTTTAGAGTATACTTTAGAAAAAATAATGTTATAAGGATTTCATATGTTTAGGAGATAATTCTTTAGCATAGCATACAGTTTCTTCTTTTTCCTATTTTGTAAAACTATTCTTTGCCGAAATTGATTACTCTTACGTGTTCACAAGTTCACCGTACATACTAAGTATATTGTTATCCCATTAGGCATCAATGATAAGCATCTGTTAATTTCATTATGAACTTACGGCTTTTGTTATCATTCGAAAATCAGATGTTAATTCAATTGCACCTAAAGTTCATCAGTAGCCATAAGTAGAGACATGGTCGCATATATTTTGACAAAAAGAAAGAAATACCCGTCCTTCAACTTAGATGAATACTGTAATTCCATTACATTGCATGCATGATGTATCAATATCATAAAGGCAGATGGTTTAATTTTACCAAAGCTCTTGGAAACACATTTTAATGAAACTATCTTTACAAATTAGTGCACTTTCGATTTACTTCTTATTGCGTAACGAAAACAGAAATTCACTGATCTCTAAGATTTCAAGCTATTTCCTATAATGCAATCTAAGATGGATGAAAATTATCAGCCAATAATAACGGCGTAAATATTTTGCGTGAGTGCGGCACATGAACGTGTACAGAAGTAAGGAGCAAAGTAAAATTGGCATGATGTTTCTACCGTAGATTTTCACCAGATTTGTGCTAACGGAGCGATTCTTTTTTTATTTGTTTTGATTTTGATTTTTAACAATACTTCTTCATCCTTGGTCTTATTTCGAAGTAAATGAAAATAAACTGAAAAGTCAGATGACGCAATCGGAAGTATTTTCTTGTGATCGTGGAGAAATCTACACATTTTACCATTCTCTTGAGGTTATTTAAGGGATTTTATAAACAACTCCTTCAATAACAGTGTAAATTGCATTTCCGCTAAGAATATATCGCCTTATTGATACAGTTCATTTTTAGATTTTAACTCAAGAGACTTTTCTAATAATAGTAATTTAATTTCAATTAGACAACTTCCATATCTGCTGGGAAATCATAACCAACCAACAATAAGTCAAGATGTCTTGATTGGAAGAAGCTTCATGAATACATAGCATGTAATACAATTTGACGACATATCACTTGGGAAAAAGAAGTACAATTGGCATTGTATCGCTCTGAATTAAGAAAAAGGCCACATTTAATTCAATCCACAAACAATTTGTGCGATAAACGCATATTTATTTCAATGATCTTACCGGAAAAGGCAAATTTGGCGTTTATCTAACTAATCAATATTTTTTTGTCCTAAAAGCTATTATTTGGATTCGGTCAAACTGAATTGGACGTAAATGTAAGATGTAATTTATTATTTCAATTATACCTAATTGTTTATTTAACATCAAAGCAACACGAAATAGTTAGGATGCTAGAACGTTTGCAAGATAATTAAGCGTAACCACCTTTAATTGACAGATTGATTAATTAATTTAATAATGCACATATTTTTTTTCTGAAAAAATATTACAGGAAGCCTTTTGGTGAACAATCTCAAATCTCAAACCAACATTATTGAAGCTATATCTTTTTATATCTTCTGTTAACAGAAAGGGAACTGTGATGCTGAAAATGTCCCTTCCCTTCACATATCAAGTCAGCCATTTTTAGTCATGGTTTGTCTTTCTCTACTTCTTTATTCATCTGTCTATTCTAGAGAAAACAGTTCGGGTATTCTAAATTTCCATATTTCAAAATGTAACTTACAACATACAAGACTACTTCGCTGAGAACACTTCAAGAACAAATTAGTTTTAAATCTTTGAATCTAAGCTCTACAAGTATTTTGAAGATTGTTTAATCGACATAGCAACCAACGCAATATCTGTATCAACATTACCTACTTCATATTAGTATTTCATGGCACGTTTTGGAGGACTTGGGTAAATAAGAAATACTTAGCCACTAATCTCTCATCTGATAACCATGATAACTATTCCAATATAAAACCTATAGTTCAACCACGTGCTTGTTACTTTCAATATAGGTTTAAACTGTTAAAAATACCCTTGAGGACCATCATTCCTTAAGGGGATTTCTGTAAGTTTTATTGCTATTTAAAGAGCAACGCGCCTCCATGGATCTAGATTCTAGGAAAAGACTGTCACTACATTATCATATTACATTGTTCTGAGCCAGTGGCGCCACCGATGGGTATGAGAGTTCACTCATGTTTACAATATATACGGACATCGTGGGGTTGAGAAGACGGACGTTTATAAACCACAGCCTTTGAAACGCGCTTGAAATAACAACTGAATACGCAAACACAAGAAAACCCAAACTCCAATAGCTCTCTTCTGTAAATCATACTTACAAAATATAAATGCATACAAATATCTAAAAATGGGGGTTGGGGTTGGGACGTCAACCCAAGAAAACTAAAAAGATATTCTGATTATTTTACAGAAATACTTTTCTTTTTATTTACGCATTGAAATAATACGGGCGATACCACGGATAAATACACAAACATAAAATCTGAGTAATCAGTTTGGTAAACGGGTAATTTATTGCGCGTCCACCGTCGTCTGATAGGAACATTCACATAGACTTAGTTACAATGGCAAAACATCAATCCTTGTATTTCTATTAACTTTGAAGGTTCAACCACTCATGAAAAAGCATCTGTCAAGTTTATTTTCAATGACCCTATGTGTTGTTGATCACCATTTCAAAAGTGTTGATATTATAGGCAAACGCACTGTACTTTACTCTTTAGTATCCTTTAATAACATGAGTATATTGAAGAGGAGACATCAAATTTCCATTTACGGAATATGAATCTGTTTTCTATCTGTTAAGATATTCAAGAAACAAAGGTCACTGCCCCTCATGTGTATATGATCATCTCAGTTGTCTCCTCGGAAGTGACCCCTGTCGGATACAATAACTGTATCAACATATTTGAGATGGTCATTTATCTGGACTATCTTAAGGATATCTGAGTAGATGCACAGCATTTGTGTGGTTGTGTGTTCTTATCTGCAACTTCTGCAAGCCTAGGTATTTTTGAATGTTAAATCATATATAAAGATTATTATTGCTGTTCCTTTGCCTCTTTGTGTTTTTTATGATCATCTCAGTTTCTCGTCGGACAATTTCGGAAATGACCCCTGCAAGATACAATGACTGTATGATCTTTTATCCCGACTATCTTCAAGTTTATTAAGTAGACGCACACGACTTATGCTTGTGTCACTTTGTCTCTGCGACCTGGTATAGCAGATTTTTTTTTTATAGAAAAATGCAATGTGAGTCATATCGATTGCCATATAGAGTGAACATTTTTAATTGTCCATATTAAAATTGTGAATTATTTTGTGTCCCTGGTAATTGAAACACTTCATATATAAAAGAAACAAAAAAGTCCGCGTGCCTTTAGTATAGGCCTATATAGTCATCTCTGTTATCTCATCGGAAGTGACCCCTGCAGGATACATTGGCTGTATCAACACATTTAGATGGTCATTTATCCTGACTTTCTTCAGGATATTTGAGTAGACACTTAAGCCTTATGTGTTTTGTGTATGAGACCTGGTTCTGTTGAAATATCCATGAGACTCCATGTTGAATACTTATTTACTTTTTAAAATGTATTTATCATATAAAATGATTGTTTCCCAATTAAGATCATTGTTATAATTTTCTGAAGATAGCTCATAGTAGTTTAAATAAGATTATAAACGTTTCTTTCAATTTCATAACGACATTAATTATTTTAAGACAAAGTCGTCTTGCTTAAGAATATTGGAAAATCATTCCTACTCTAATGTATATTCTAAACGTTTTACAACTAAAGTGTACGATTTGTAAAAGATTTAATATTTTTTGAATACATTTTCAGTGCTTTAATATATTTCATATTTCTACAGTTATTTTCTTCTTGCTACATAATTGATATGTGATAAACATGGTCATATAATAAATCCGCCATTTGTTATTGTGTTAACACTCCAGTTCACCTGCGTGCAACTGAAATCCAATCTCTGTTATCATTCTGATCCTACTTTCTAATTTAATCAAAGTATACATGACTAGATAGATTTCTGATTAAGTAATATATTTTTCTCAATACATTGACCCTAGTCATATAGATTACTTTTTATACGCCTGCCTTATCATTGACAAAGCATGTCATATGTTTTGTCATTACTTTTTTGTGTTACACTCAGAATAAAGTTGCAGAAATGTATATATCAAATGTGTCTAAACAAGTATATATTTCATTAAAAAGATAACCCATCATATATTTACCGCGTGGCAAACAAAACTCTTACAATCTTTGCGTGAACATTTTTAAGCTTTAACGAGTAGTTTGTTTAAAAAGTGTTTCTGACAGTTCGTGACATTAGTTTGAATGATAGTTTGTTTTATGTCCGATTTATGCTTTGCGGCATACTCGTTTTGATTTTGTAAAAGCTACTGAATGTAATGGGTTTATTGGCTGTGCATGATATTAAAATGCAGATCAGCATAATGTTGATACTGCCTTTAAGGTAGAATGACAAACCCCCTTTTGAAAAGTAAGACTCTCTTTTAGGGTAAACCTATAGAACGACAAAGCCCTTATTGAAAAGGAAGACCCTTTTTAGAAGAACAACAACTATTGATTAGTCCAATCATCCTCAGCATGTGCGATGCACATATACAAGGAACCCAATATGTATTGCAACATCTTTTGGCCTTATCGTTTGTTGTGTATATATTGAAGCCATTTTATTTACTGTAATAACATCACATTAGATCGCATGACAGGTATAGAACGACATTCCAAGGTCGGAGATTTCTTCTCTGCTCTTTTCTAGCTTTACAGTTCATGTAGAGATCTGACGGCGTGTGTTGTTTAATATCGCGTAAGAAAATGAGATATTTTGATCGTGTTGAGATCACAGCTGTATTAACTTTAAAATTGACTTAATTTACCTGTACCAAAAATGTCAACTTTGGAATATTCATTTCTTTGCATTTATAGAAACACATGGTGTAATAAATTTGTTGCAATATGTATAAACAACGCCATTGATAGCACCCGCATTTTTTTTAAATTTCACTTTGTATGCCGATATATTTACAGTGTAAAATATGTTCTTGATTTTAACATCTAAATATTAAGACGAGCCCTCTTCAGTAGGTTTTTATAAATATATTAATGAGTCTTGGTGTAAAGTTTTTTAAACATAAAAATGTTATTGATAGTGTGATTAAAAAACACGATTTTGCAGGTTTCTGTTTTGATATTTGGCATGCGTACAGAGAGGGCTAATTAGAAACATCTTTGGCAGAATTTAATAGCTTATTGATTATTCGCGTAAATTGACATCATAATGTATTGCTCATTTAAAGTGTTAAACAGTCAATAAAATGTCGTATACATGGCATCTGTATCTGTATTTCTGTAATTTCTAGTGATTATATTGGAAGCTTGAATATGATGAGAACCCTGCTTTATCAAAAATCGTTATTTTTCTAATTAACTTCAGGATGCTTCGACTGTTGTAGTATGAATCATATTCTTCACTTCAGTTCTATGGGGTAGTTGGTATTTAATGGTATTCAAAGTGTCGTTGGATGAAAGTAGGTGGCGGGCGTGTGAATGAACTTTTAAATGACACAGTGATGTTTCACATAAGGTGCCAAGAAGTATCGTATGAACTTCAGGTTCCCTTGAATGTGTTGTAAGTATTGGTCATTCAGATGATTTCAATTTTTGTTTTATTTGCTTGCTTGAATGTTTGTTTCATTCCTTATTGATACTCCTAGGTTTATTCATTTAAATTACTAGTTGCACTTGTAGAAGGGGTTTAAAGTCCTGTGTTAACCTTTTAACACAACTAAATTCAGAAGTAAAAGTGAAGATTTCAGCAAAAACTAATTGATGTGCGTAGTAAAACGAGGGCGCATCCGGTGTAAAAGTAATCTTGCCCCCTCCCCCCCCCCCCCCCCACCCCCGCTTGGAATCCAGGTCCTCCTTCCATAAACCATAACGGAATAAAGCAGTAAATTAATGTTGCGTGAGAGTTGGTAGCCTATGCTTTCCTGTGCAACCCGGACAATAAAAATGGACATCAGAATAAATAGTTTAGTGATAATTGTTCATAATCATTCAAAAACTTGATCAAACATGGGTTGAATAAAAATGCATGTTACGTATGTGTGTACTCATGCATTCTGATTTGTTTGTCTTTTAAGGGTAAACTTTGCAAAATAAATTTGTATCTTCAGATAATGTATTTCAAAAGTCAAGGTCAATCAGTTGAAAGTATCTTTTTAAAATATGTAAAATCAGTGTTCCCACTTTAATGGGTCGTTGATACATCCACATTAATTCTGCAATCTTGACTGCTATGAGATAACATGTTCAAAAACATGAAAGCCTCACACTACTTTTAGTATCACTCTAAAGCAGTACCTCCCAACTGAAGCTTAAATAATTCATCACACAAAGTAAAGTAATAACTTACTCCACTTAAAAGGTGCCTCCGTCCCTCCCTCGCATATGCAGTGAAAAGTCAACGAACCAGGAGCTATAATGCGACGATCCAATCTATAAATCTCAACACGGTTCCAGATATGCAGACACGTTATCACTGGGGCTCATCACTATCATATTTATTACTACCTCAGGCTGTCTTCATAAGCAGAAAATCTCCCCGCGCGCGCCAAAACTTGCACATTATACCCCCTGTTTAAGACTATCATAACTATCCAAATACAAAATGTGTTGTACTGCCCAGTACCAAAGGCATTGGGCAGTTGACAGTTATATTTAATGGAAACTGCTTTTTAGGAAAAATTATAAATGCTGACAGAATTCCATTTTCGGGGTTTTGAAATGAATATACCATGAACGTGTAATGTAAGGTTATCATTGTCCCATTATGTTGATACATTTATATTTTATTCCTCAGCAGCAACATAATTATTCTTAAATCATCCATATATAATAGATAAATAACGGACAACGAAATAAGTTGTATTAGACACTATTTCGTCATGTTAATTGTTGTATAGACTGTTTTTCCAAAGTCCAACCGATATATGATTGACATTAACTGACCACTATGATATTTTCTGACGTGATGAACCCATCGATGCAAAATGTCAAAAATAAAATCAAGGATGCCATTTTATAGTTGTAAACATTTTGACATTTGCTGACATAAGTGTTACGATTTAATCACTACAAACTTCCAGATCTCATACTAGTATTAAATCTTGTTTACATCATATTAGCATAAGGATTATTATTTAATTTAGGGTGATCAGATAGCTGAAGTAAAGTCCTTCATTAAAAAAAGTAGGATTAAAATCGCAATAGATACCGTATACTCACTGTTACTATACTTTAATTCTGTGTTTGAAAAGTTAATGTCTTACCAATGATTAATGAAAATGACCTTTGAACACGTAATTAAAAAAGCGCGGGTTCTTCTCGGTTGTTTCCATATCCAATTTTGCGTGATATTTTACAAAAATCCGTGTTTATTTGCTCGTATTTTCTATGCACTGACCTGCCTGTCTGGTGTCAAAAAGAAAACCCACGTTATCTGCTTAAATCTCGCTAGATAAACCCACACATGTCGTCTGCAAGGGTTTTACACTTTTAAATGACGTCACAACTCGATGGCAATCGACATTTACATGATGACCGATATACATATTCTCGTATTACCGTCATTTATTTGTATAACTTTCTAAACCGCAATTTATGATTGAACGTTCTTTGCGAAAGTGAATAAAATTGCAAAATGTTGAATAAGAAAGCAAGTATTTTGGATTTAAGCTGGTAAATTTTACTCTTGACATTTTATCCAAAATGTGTTTTCGGAATCGCCCCAAGTTTATATTCATGATGTTGCAGCTTGCTCTGTGTTGAAAATCCTTTAATACTCCGCAATAATAAATTGTAAGCTACATGAGCTTTGGTTTATTGAGGCCCGACTAGAAAACGTCTCGCTGTGTTATAACTTGTGTGCAGTCGTGTTTCTAGATATCATAATAGAAGACTGAAAGAGCTTAGATCCGTTGATATTTGCGACATACTGGCCCTCCCAAAGGAATCTAGAAATGAGGTTTTGTAATAGGTGTTGTGATCAAGGGTTGAATATATACACGATAGACAGTGATCACATGATACTCAAGTGTAGCGAATTTACATTACGTTAACATGGCTTGTGATGTTTAAGAAAAGCCTCTAAAAATGACAAAACATGGGTTGTTTTGTTTGTTTATAATGCATTTTGTGTGTTTCCTTTTATGACATTTCAATGTATTGTGATATTAAGTGTCTGAATATTCCATCCGATAACTACCCAGTGGCTTTACTTCAATAACGAGCTTTTGTTACATCATTTAGATTATCTGAAAACGTATTTAGCTTGAAACAATAATAATATTTCTAACTTCAATAAAATGCTCCAAGGTGATATTATTACTTTGTACATACAAAATATTTCCTATTCATTCCGATTCAAACAACCTAACCTACGAAGGCGTTGTATGTTACTGTAGTGTGTTACCCCTAACGGGTACTTAGAAGCATTTCCACTGTTCGTTGTTCTCAGGCATATGGAATCGACCTCACTGCCAAGAAAGCAGTATCTGATTTCAGATTAAATGCTATCTACTTTCTTTCTTCATTGTAAATGTATTCAGAATACGATTAATGATTGTTTTATAAGTAAAGGTAGCAAAAAAAAACCACATCAAACAGTATGTAGATACATCCTTCTAGTTGTTTGAATTAAAATTAGACAATTATAGAAAGTATTGTTTATGAATTATAATACTGTTTGTTTGCGTTGTACGACAAAACGGAAGACCCAATAGGCGACAATCCTGCAGACTACCTTGAATATTAGTGTTTGCGAAAATGCAGTGCTTCCAATATGCACAGGTACATAGTGCTTTTATTTGATTGAATTACTCGGATTTATCAACTCGTGCCAGTAACCCATTTAAAGCTTTTCTTTAGGGTATGTATCTTAAATTATATATAGTTTCATCTTAAGGACATGTATATTAAATGACTTACCATTCTATCTGCTTATTTTCTTTTTCTTTAAACATATTTAATAAAAAGTGTCGCTTATTTTTAGCCAAATTTTAATATCATCAAAGTCAATTTTCGTAAAGCTAAGGTCATTTAAGGGTACCTGTCTAATATTGCATGTTATTTTTATCATTCAATAAGTACTCTTTGTTCATACAAAAAAATCCCTTTTAAGAATTAAATGTGCCGTTATAGAAGTCTCCCTATTACCTCCTACAGCACTTCACCTGGAATGGCGGCAAGATAAAATTAAATTTCAAACCATCGTGTCGTTTTATTTGGCCTCGCAGTCAGAAAGCCTTCCTTGCAGGTCTGACATTGAAATCTAGGAAAGTGCCAGCTATAAATGCGTGAATAACTCGATTTGACTTGTTTTTGTTTTCTTTTGGAGTGGGTTGGTTGTTTTCTCTCGTCTTTTAGAATCTCTAAATGTTATGACGTTTTCTTTTATTGAGTCAAATTTCTTGTGAAATAGTCACCTGAAAGTTCAACTTAAAGGTGCACGTATTTTAATCAGTAACTCTATATTACATTTTATTGTGTCCCCGTTTTTACTTGATCTATAGGTCTATGTTTTATAGCTTTTTTGTTTTGTTTTGTTTCCGGATTTTTTTAAATTGAAATTAAATAAATAAAATCATTTCGATACTTTTTAAACTGTAAATAAGAAATATGTAAATATGATGAAGTGATTATTGCTTTTGGTGATTTATATTTTTCAGGACGTCTCATTATAGTTTCCCTGACATTAACATCACATAATATTTTAACGTACGTACAGTCTTGTTTGATTTACCTCCGACTCAGTACTCTAAAAGTCAAAGTTCATCTAGTAGTATTTCTTTCTGAAACCCACTTTATACGGCTTACAACATAACTGGAATTACATACATTCCATCCAGGATACGAACAGCCTTAAGGGACCCTTGATCGAAGCTTCGCGTCATAATAGAGTCTCAATAAATGTGACGTATACTTTAATAGTAACTCAATCCAGGGCGATGTGATGAATCATTATGAAGTTAAATATGATACAAATTAATAACAAGATCAAAAGAAGAGTTAACAAACTATTGATGGACGTGTTCTTCATAAACACTGCACTCTAGAAATGTTGTGTACTACAAGTACTTATACAAAGTAACATAGTCTGCTGCGTAAATATCCCTATTTGGTTGCGCATTATATCGTTTTTATTTGTTATTATGTGATTGTCAATTTGTTTGATAGCCTTGGAGTGCATTTGTAACATTTACGCGCAGATGCTGCGTTGATAACTGCGCAGTTCGCTTTACTTTGGGACTTCGAACGTATACAGTAGTTCATCTATACTCGGTAAAAATGCCAATATTTTTGCGTTGCCAGTAATTCAAATTCATACGTAAAAATAAAGGCAATGCTACGGTATTTCTTGAATTTACACATCTAAGAATTAGTGATGTTTAGCTGGATTTGGTATGGTATAATTGGGTTTGTGGTAAAGCGCAAAATGAATTGTAACAATTCATATCATTTTTATACCACCCTTTATTAAGAAAACTAATCTATAAAATATATCAATAAATTATCAGCAAAATTCAATATCAATACGGGATTTGATTGTTCCTACAAGTTACCGTATTAATTACTAAAACAAGTTCGCATGGCTAGTTTAAAAATGAAACAGAACTTAAACCCTAACACTTTTTGTTCTTGTCTGTTTTTGAGGACTCGTCCGATGTCGGACTACCATTTTGTTCCAATAAGCTTTGTAGCTAGGGATTAGATTGTTCTTTATCTTGGTGGTTCAATTGTACTCTACGCATTTAAAATGTAAAATAATTGCTGTAGCACTTATAATTTGAACTTTTGAAGCAAATTGATTGTAACCATGACATAGTCTGATAACACTCAGTCAAGTCATAAATCATATGGGAATTTCCCGTTTCAAATCATGCAATATTATGTTAACATCCTTTGAAATAGTGTTCCGACACATCAGAGATCTATTTAACGCAACATTTACCTCAATCATTGGCGCCGGATTTATTTTGCAAACATTTCTGACTCTTTTTATTTTAAATACACTGATGTATGATTATTATTGGTTCATGACGGTATCGATCATTTTCAATATGTTGAAGAGGTATGCTCCGTATCAATACAGTATATAGCTAACACTTGGAGCTAATGGAATTGAGGGACCCGCCACTTAGCATTAAGGCTGGGGTAGACCCTCAAATGAAATTAACCGCTTTTGTACTCTAACTCTCAAACTAATTGCATAAATATATCAAAGTATACATTTTTAAAAGCGGATTTTTACCCTGAATATAATGATGGTATAAGTTTTGCCCAAAAATGTGAATTTTGGCAAAAAATATCAAAAACCGTATTTTTGCCCCAAAGATTTATGGGAAGCTTTACTTTAGGAATCTAGAAACAAATTTGTAAGAAGAGTTTTCTAAAAAATTTGATTTTTATCTAATTGTTTGCAAAATTGTCAAAAATTGACATTTTGGTGGCAGCAGTAGGATGTTTTACATTTTTTTTAAAAATAAGATAAAAATCAAAAATTAGAGAAAACCCTTCTTAGACATTTGTTTGTAAGTACCAAAAAACAAAAAAATCCGAATTTCACGAATATAAATGCAAATTTTAGTTAAACAGATATTTGTTGGGCAAAATATATGGGTTTTGGCATTTCTTCCAAAAATCTACATTTTTGGTCAAAAACTGATAATATGTTCAGGATAAAGATCCTCTTCTGAACAATGTATGTATACTTTTTTATATAGTTTACGCAATTAGTTTGAGAGTTAGAGAGTACAGAAACCGTTTATGCTCTTAGAAGGTCTACCCCAGCCTTAAAAACGTACATAAATGCTTTTATAAAGCTTGAAATTGTATTAATATCGAGAACAAATACAACAATCCACACATTAAGGAATATAATTGAGAGAGATAGAGAATTGATTTTTTAAAAAGTCCATTCTATGATGCTGAATGACTTTGTAATAGTCTATATAAATCCTAATGTGTTAGGTCATTTAGATTTTTAAAAGATCAATAATAAGCTATTCAAGAGAATTTGACATATATTCAAAGAGTCAAAAATAAATATTCTAATGATACCGGTAGAATACCAATTTCGGTTTAGAGATGGTAATTGCACATTGCAATAACTGAGATTAAATGAGATCAAAATGTCGTTTTTATAAGTCAAAGACTCTTAGTGTTGGTCAAAGCCTTAGTGTGATATCTAAATATGGAGATCAGTACATTTAATTGATGGTTTGGTTTGTAAGTGCAGATAAAGTTTGATTAACTCATCTTTTAAACTCATCTTTTATATTCAGCAGATTCAAAGTGGTTTTATATCATTAAATGACTTTTAATATTCTGGGTATTTTTTTTTTTTACATCAACCAGGTCATAATGATATGATATGACATGATATATTTAAAAGCACTTTTAGTGACACAAGCAGAAAGCAATTCAAGTTAGATAAACAAACGCCATCTTTATGATTTCACATAATGTGCGATCTCTTGGAGACAATTAATTTTAATATGATGATGATGGTGATAAAAGAGCGGTTGTCAACGTGACATGAGCAGGGTCTTGATAAAATAAAACACCGTGGCCATTAGCGGTTTAATAATTTACAACATCATAAGCATGGTAAAAAAAAACCTCGCTTAAAAATGAAAATTACATTACTTCTACTTAACCTTGGTCATTATTTTGTTAATATATGAAAAAGTCATTACATAGTTGAATCAATAGCTATCGTTGGACTACCACAAACAGTTTGCAACTACTTAAATCAAGTTAAGTATTTTTGGAAGCTAAGGTTTGGTAAAAGATGTCTCCATATCTTGCCTGACTGAATAAATATTGCCAACAATCTTAACTATATTATTCTTTACATGCAAATAGTTTGCATGTTTGGCGGGAAAATAGAGAAGATAGGAGAGAGAAATTTGATCTGTTGTTTGCACGAGATGGTTATCTCGTTGTCAAGGTTCGTAGACTTCAACCAACATGTTTACAGTCGAGTAATTCATTAACGGTTCATTTTTTATTAACTTTCATTACTGATAAGTGTGAAAAATGGCTGATGGCAAAAATGTTGATTGATTATCATTGATGTGACGTGAACAAGGACAATAAAATGGTCCGTGTAAGCGCCAAGGGAAATATTACAATATACTAAAATTGACAAGAAAATATTGATGATGAATAGGTACCTCAAGGTGAAATCTTAGAGGTTGTTTGCCATTACCTACGACTATAGTGTAGACAAATACATACAAAATAAGTACAAGACATGAACTCAAAATTCCTCAAATTGCGTTAATAGTATATTAAAAGAAGGAGATGATAGAGAAATCTATTTTAAATGATCCAAACAGCAGCATTATGATTATATCTTATTATCATTTAAGCTTAATTTATATCTTGGAATGTTAAAGAAAGGAACAATTCTTTTTCATGCCTTATATTGGTTAGGTTAATCAAACAACTTCATCCATTTACTGATCATTTCTGAACTCAGCGTCTTGGAGAACTAAATTACTTTAAATCTCTAATAGTTTTCCTATATTACTTCCTACGAACATTTGGTCTTGTAAAACCCTTCATACAATATTCATCACTGTGAAAGCTTCCCCTGTTTAGATCTATAGTCGAATATTCATGGCGTATTGACATTGATTGACTCGGCGTATACTACACGTTGTCATTTGTACTCTAGGGACTGTGAAATAAGGCAAGTAAGTAACTTGAGGCCTCCTGCTCACATGTGATATTTGAAACCTGCAGGCTAAGAGACGTAAAAAGTGTAATCGGAGACACTGCCTTCACTAGCGTCTATGTGATCATTTTTTTCTCGGCCTCTTAGAAAAAGAAGGTATATAATTGTTGTGCTTCGAGTATGCAGAAGGCCTGATCATAGCAAAGACTGTGATCGTAAAACATGCTTTAGTCCAGGATGTTTGAAAGTTGATTCAATTTTGGATAAAAACAGCTTTAAAAGTGCCATGAAAAAGACCTCACCAGACGTGCGGCGGTGACCCATGAATTTGCTGTGTGTGTATAACTTCAATCCTTTGTGGTATGTTGTCTTTTTGTGCTTTTTGCTTGTCTTGTCCTCCACCCTGGCATCACTTTGTCTTTTTGTAGGACCCCACTGGAAATAAGTCTACACATACATAGCTAGACTTAATTTGTCATCCTGGAATTTAAGCATTTTAGTGTCTCTGCAATATTACCTTGTTGTTCTACTGTAATTATAATGATTAATTATATATTGATTTTTGTTTTTTTTTCTCGATTTTGCCAAATAAATAAGAAAGAAAGAACTTGCTATTTTAGTTGCTGATTGAAAGCTTGATGAACCAAATAACCCTTACAAATCTAGTTTTATACTTAAAACACAATATAAAAAAGAGCGCGTGAAAGAAAAAAAAAAGAAGACGGAAAATTTCACATCAGTGCTTCAGCAGTAATGCCACCTTTCATTCTTATCTAAACAAAGTTAACTATGGAAGTAAATGAGACAGGCCGGCGATGTTTATGTAAAGGTATCACGTGGATTTGACTAACGCGGGCAATTCTATTTGACTTATTCATGAGTTATATTACCGTGTTATTGAACCGGTTTTCAAAAACATATTACTAAAGCATGTCATCTTAAAGTTGATGTCGTCATTAGATTGAAGTATCATGAGTTGGCGTTTTGTTTACCTAACCTGCAATATATGACGTATTCATTA
This sequence comes from Ophiothrix spiculata, assembly GCA_000969725.1. Classification (NCBI taxonomy): domain Eukaryota; kingdom Metazoa; phylum Echinodermata; class Ophiuroidea; order Amphilepidida; family Ophiotrichidae; genus Ophiothrix; species Ophiothrix spiculata. The sequence goes on from JXSR01S005958.1 coordinate 182,629, forward strand.
AGGTAGGTAACAACAATTAAGGGGAGCCATGGGAGATGAAACTAGATTTTTAAAAACGATATTGTGGTTTTCTTGTTCAACCGTAGTTTTGTTTTGTTCATTGGTGAATTTGGATGCAGTCAGTTGCTATCTTATAGAAAACAAAAACAATGATAACTCTGTAATTTCCCCCTCAATACAGGATAGATGGTGTAATTGTTTACTTAACACGCAAGAGGTCATCATTATTTTGTACATTTTGTACTTTTTTTTCGAAAATTGGACGAACTGGTTCAAAATTACGGTAAAAACAAACAAACAAATGATTAAAAAAAAAAGAGAGAAAAAAAGATTTGTTATGTTTGGTAAATTTGAAGACTCACTTCCCATGAAGTTTCTTAAAACAAAATTTGGCACCATGTACTTATGTAATACACTAACATGAGTTTAAAGTACCTTACACTTGAGTTACATCCTTTTGGTTGTGAACACTCGATTCGTCTGTTACCCACTGCATAAAGCAGCTTCATCACCGTGAAATGGTTATTTACTTCAACTAAGTCTCAAAGCTATGAATATTAAAGTAAATCCTATAGATATATTTCAATTATGCATGCTGTGTATACTTGACTTGTTGCTCCAAAATCTCACTAGTTAGAAGGTTACTTTAACAGATCACAGAGAAACTGGGATATTGAAAGGGCGTCAATGTTTTTGATTATTTTGAGCAACAGATTAGTAATGACGACATTGATATATGACTAATGTAATCTAAACAGTTTGAGAGTGAAGTTGAATTAATTAGATAATCCATCGAAATTTTCGTCTTTTTGTACGAAATATGTATATAGAATCATGTAAAGATTAATCAAAAAAAGTTCTTTATTTAGTGAAATTTTGATTACTTTAATGTTCTTTCTTGAATTAATACGGAATAATAATTAAAAACATTAGTTTATCACTTTCAAGCCCTATTATCCAATAATTATCTAAGGTTATTACCCTGCAGCTCAACAATCATGACAATGCTAAAGTGGTATTCATTTCAATTTGTATTCATGACACAAAGCAAGGGTCTACCTATTTTTCGGATTCTTCTGATAATCTCACTTATTCAAGCAGAGTTATTGTGTGAATATGATTATGGATGTCAAATACTTCGTCGAGTAAAAGAAATCTTTTGTTATCGATTTTCATTACCTGTTTTGTAGCATAAATTGATATAATGTGATTTTTACATGACAGGCATCCCATTTGT
>JXSR01S005958.1:184885-200853 GCA_000969725.1 Ophiothrix spiculata
GAAAATTTTATTTATCAGTTTTAACCAAAATCTTCACAGATCAAACGACATAATCGATAATTAAATATAATCAATAATTTGAAATATGTATAGCGCCCTCTTTTTTGCAAATTCTAAATTTACAGAAAATACCAATAAATGAGCTAAAAATTAACCAAAATGATTTAACATTTTAAGAATGGTTTCAAAACTTTAGTATGCAACACATTCCAGCTATTTATACTGCTTTTTCAACGTTCTATGAAGAAAAAAAATGAATTTTGGGTTAAAAATGAATAAATGTCCACTTCCAACAACAGTGAGGTATCCATCTTGGCTTGATAAACTCACTCGTGTTGGCTGCAACATATCAAACCATGCTCTTTTGATTTTTGTTGAGAAATACTGATTTTAGAGTGACCTCTTCTTTTATGCTTTGTTATAATCCCTGACATGTATTTAGATGACACGAGTATATTTTGTGTTCGTTTCGTGGTTGTTTCCAGTTTTGGAAATACGGTATATATAAATAATAGTAATAAACATTATTTGAATGCTCGAAATCAGGAGATCCAAACATGTTCAGATACGCTCTTTAGCTGATGCCATATGCGGCCCCTTTCCTCAAGTCCTATAGCAATTTGCAAACAGGTGGATTTATGAGTTGCTATGCATTAATGTCTGGAATCCATGTTATACTAAAAGCGTGCTCTTCAATGAGTTCACAGTCTGTGATATGCATTCAAAAAACAACAAGGCGAAACCGACATGAAAAAGATGGAATGTGACAGTTCATCTCAATCCAACCGTAAACGCAGCCATTTACAAAGACCATGTTATAAGAATTAGAATGAATCTCAATAAACTTTACCCGGTTTCCAGAAGTCAAGTTTTGGTTTGTCAAATGTTGCCATATAGTAACAGTTGAAACTGAAATATACGGGTTCAAAGGCCTATATTCTGTCGATTGGCCTCTGAAATTAATGATATATTTAATATTTCTACTAATTTTCTTGATATGAAACTTTGTAGGTGTTTTAAAGTATGCATAAGAATTACAAATCTGCCAAAAAATCTATTTCGGATAATTACCTCGGCATGTATTTTCACCTGTAACTCAAAATAAATGGTGCTTCATTTACCTTGTTTACGGCTATTTAGGGATGAACGGGCACACATAATTATTCACATTCATAGTTATAAGGACAGTAACATAAAAACATACATGGTTGTGCTCTGGTAAATGTCGTATCATTCGTAGAATAATGTACGGTATTAAAATACCGTATTCACCATTTTAAGGTTTAAAATTCCTAGCGAAAAAAGGATCAAGGATATCGTTTAAAACGTTTGTGTATAAAATGTATGCAAAATGAGTTACGTGTTAAACTACTGAAATAGCTTGAATTGAGGAACACCTATTGCAGTCCTTGACTAAGTTCTTTGGGTGTACATGGAATAATTGAAAAACATTAGTTAAAGCTTACATAGTAAAGGTTATTGCCCTGCAGTTTGGCAATCATGACGATGCTAAAGGGTATTCATTTCATTTTTTAATCATGACACAAAACAAGGGTCTACCTATTTTCCGGTTTCTCCCGATAGTCTCAATCATTTAAGCAGAGCTATTATTTGCATATGCTTAAGGGTGTCAAATACTTCGACGAGTCATAGAAATCTATTCTTATCACACGATTGAAATCTGTTGACTGCCTTAGCATTGGTATAAATTGGCCACTTACCCTAGAATTAGGATATAAGTAACCAAAGAAAGCGAGTACTTTAAATGAATATTAATCAACAGACAAGGAAAGTAAAAGTGTCGTTAGTAAACGTGTTCCTTTATATGTTCTGCGAGGCTTGATGATCAATGATATCAAATATATCGACCTGCATTCTATTATCCTTGGGCTTTTTTCAAAAGTACTTGACAGTTGCAAATAACCTTCTCTGTCAGCATTACGAATTCGAGCTCTTTTTTTATATTAGTGGTATTTAAGCTTTCAGGTAAATGTTCAGCCTGATTGAGAAGTCAATAAAAGATAGCAAATAAATGGATTTTGCTTTTTTAACTTTTTTAAACTTCTAAAATTAAACAGAAAATGCACATCTAGCGTAAAAATTGTTTTGGTTTGCACACAAAGATTTATAGTAGTATTAAAGTAGGACGTTAAATGAACCGGTATATAGGCAGGAGTATTTCCGCAACAATTCGGTGTTTATTTCAATACAAGCATCGATTTTAGATGGTTATTAGAGGTAAAGACGACAATTTTCCTTACACAAACGTGACCTAAAATACCTTTACGTGGATCAAATTTTCGATTTTATTCAATTTTGACTAAGTTTTGGACCACTTTTATAACAAATCGATTATTCAACATTTATAAAAAAAATAAAGCTAGCTGTCATGATGTTACATAAAGATACAGAGCATCATAAAAGGAATAAAGTAAATTCAACATAGAAAACATCAATATTCTACGTTTTGGGTAACAAAATATCAAGTATAAAGTATGAATTACCGCGTTTGATATAATAATAAGGCATAACTCTTGAATATATGCAAATGAGTACGCCTCACTAGTATTGTCCTACTTCACGTGCTACCATGTATCATCTCCAATATGTATGTTACGTCACGCTTCTTTCATCACATTAATGTCAAATGCTCTCTCCAACAGGTGACGTCATTCAAACTCCTTGAATTTTATATGAAGAATTTTGATAGCATACTTAGATCATTTTTGATTCATGCAATGAAAAGTTTTAGATTTTATTTTTTCTGCTTCTTTACACCATGAGGTTGAAATAATCATTCATCCACATTTTAATCACATCCTATGAGTTTTTATGATTAGTATTTTTTCGAATGAGAAATCAAGCATTAGGTTCTTAAAGTCGTTGGTTACTACTTGAATCTTCGAGAAGTGATAGACTATTTTGTTTCTTTTTCTTAGCAAAATCTTTGTATTGAATATACAACCCTTGGTACTACAAGCTAAATTTACTATAGCGCTGCACTGTGCTACTTTTTAATTATACCCATCATCGTATTTGACAAAAATGATATCGTACACGTTTTTTAGTTTGTTTTGAATAGTCAGCTACAAGTAATGTTTAAAAATGTCTTTTCCAAACATTTCACCTGTATGATTTAAAAAAATACAAATACAAATATGAAGCCAGCTGCACATTTATCTATTTAGGTATTTTATAAATATGCTGCTTACAGTGTTTAAAAAAGTAATTAGAATAGGGGTAAAACGCGTCGATGCTATCATATCTGTTTTGATAAAATGAGTTTTTCTTTTATTATTTATAAAGATTTATCACTATTAAAAGTTATTAAGAGAGAGTCCGAGTGACCATTTCAAGTTGAATCCAGCACTTAAAATGGCCATTTCAAGTACCTACCCTTTAGGTTACACGGGAGAAATCCTCAAATGCAAAACTTGCTCAATCTCATATCCTTTTTCTCGTCCCTTCGTTGCCTGTCGTTTCCTTTGTATGAAATTTAATTTAACTTGTTATTTCAAAACCTTTCTTCCATATCATATCTTTCACGTTGGATGAATTAATCAACCCAATGCATGCGAACCCATTTTAAAATTTACAGAAACAAAATTGACACAGTATATTTGTAAAATGGTATATGTACAGTTATGATAAGGTAGTAGAGTAAAATTGCAACAGTCAATGCGTTAAAATTTGATTACCTTTCTGCATTTACGATTGACTTGATTAAAGCTATTGACTTCCAAAACCTCTGGAGCTAACACTCTGTGTATGCTGAAAATATTACCCACATATAATCTTCCTGAAAGAGGATGAAATTGGATTAAGTTGTGCATATGCATTCGTTAATAATATCGGCGTCTAGACTCACGTTATTATATTGTAGTTTACGCGGGAAAGCCAGCCCCAGCCAATTAACTTTTATTACGGATAAAAAAAAATTGTACTTCAGCTAAGTAGACTTCCATATGTTAACCGATCACGTATGTTGTGACCAACGGAATGCTACGATTTGATAATTTGTTCGTCCTCTTCATTTTTCCCAATTTCATGACATTTCAAAATATTTTAAAAACTTTCATTTTTTATTTTTCTCTTGTTTAAAAGAGAATGCAAGTATAAATCGTCTACAAAATGCGTGTATCATGTTAAATCTGCTATATATACAGTAATTTTGAAGTCAAAACATGTGCTTTTGTAGTATGATTACAATTATGTAAAAGTCACCAATGCGTATATCATTGTTAAGTAACACAGTGATTATGTTATGGTGTGCATGGTTGAGAGTTACCAAACACCTGCTTTATGGATATATTCTTTTTATCAGATTACTTAGATTGTTAATGCTATGAACATTAAAAAAAATGTACCTTATGGATATGGACCATAACCGAAGTATACCACCATTAACAGTCAACTCATAAATAAATAAAAATAAGAAACAAATATATCTTTCACTAATACATTTTCAAGATAAACACAAAAAATATAATGCACAGATCAGAGGCTTATAGGAAGATAAATCCTATGTCCATATTACCTGTTGCGCAATGATTTATGGGTAGGCACACGAGGTTTATAAAGCCTTGAGTCCATTAGTGTTGCGGAGATAATTACATCGGAGATGGTTATTATCACGCAGGCTCAACTATCAAAGTGTAAAAGATGTATTAAAAGAAATGAAAATGGTTTGGCAAACGCCATTAGGGAAGTAGGTGTGTAACAAAAATAAGAGTGTAGTTTGAACGTTTATCTTCAGTATACCTAATCGCGTCGCCTACTTTTGGTTTATTGAAAATAGTCTCTTACATCTATCCCATTATTTAATAAACACAAATGTCGCTCTTGCTTAATTGATTTGCTTTATTTTATTCCTTCATATATTTATGTTATTCATTTGAAATGTGTATTATCTTGACATGCATTTTAAACTTATTAACCCACAAGTAATGACGGTTTGTGACAAAAACACTGATCATCCAGGTTTCGAACCTGAGACCTTGGCATTACAAGCGCTACGCACTACCAACTGAGCTAATGAGTCAGATGGGAAATTGTGGTTGGTTTATATCTATAGGCCTTCAGTGCTAACTAATTCATTCAATGTGAGTTCAACATTACAAAATATACTTCACTTTTGTTGAAAGATAACGCACAAACGTTAAGTTATCATTAATCTCACCAAAGCGATATGTATAAGGGCACTTTAGTAACATCATTCAAACTGATGAAATTGTTTGAAACCGAAAAATGGAGTTGAAATCTATAATATTAAGCTGTTTTTTAAACCTAGCCCTTGTAACAGCGCCCTGTAATTTTGGATCACTTTAGTGACATAAGGTCATAATTCCTAAGGAGCGAAAATCAAAAAATGTTTCGCGTCCAACATGAAAAGAAATGTATTTAATTCTCTAAACCAAGTGTCAATGTTCACTACTGAGTTACAGAAGTGTTGTTTTAATAATGTGGACTATTTATATTTTCTATTTGCAGTTCCTGAGTTTAACTATTTAGAAAAAATACATTAAGAATTCGAACGGCAGCTGTTCCAGGAATATATAATCGTTTTTACAATTTACGGTCATTCCATTATGGTTTATGCATTAGCGATGTTTGTGATTGGCAGGTCACGTCTTTTCTTGAGCATGTTCAATTTGAATTCTACTTCTGATATCTTTCTTTTTTTCCACAGTTCGTACTTATTAATGCCAACTTGAAATAAACTTTTTCTTATCGTTTAATTTTTCCCCCAAGTGATCAACTGTCAAAAGAGATAAAATCACCACATTTTTGCTAAATCAGTATGTTATGAAATGCCGCCAAAGGTTCAAATCAGTTTTTAGCACCAATTATGCCTCATTTGAGATTGTCCAAGATTAAAAACAATGTTTTTTCATATATTTATGAAAAATCATTATTTTTTTTATCTTTATGCAGACATTATTTAACAAGCAAAATTAAGAATTGATACTTATTTAAAATAGATAAAGAATATATGAAGTTCATTAATTAAACTGCTGACAATTCATATTTCAAGATGATACATGAACACCAGTATAGTTAATGTCTTCAATGGAACAAAAGACAAGTGATGGGATATACTTTTGAATGATATATCGGTACCTTTTTATTATGAAGATATAAATACTAAACACCATTATAAAAATGAAATTGTATAGACACTCGCACAGTATTAAAACAGGTTTCACTTAATTTTATTATTTTGGACGAACTTGTTGAATTTATATCACTAGAATTTAGAAATATCTCGAAAATGTGACTAGGGAATCTTGTAACGAGACACTAGGTAAATATGTTGACATCAGAGGGAGTGGAGTCACGTTACGCTAGTAATGTGATGTTCCCCGTCTCTCAGGGTTGCTGTACGCCCTGACAAACCTGTTTAGACTCTATGAAAACACTCCTATACAATTTTATACACAATATTTGTACTCGATATAAAAGAATCGTGTGGGAGACGGGATGCACGTAAAATAAAAACACACAATTCTTTTATGTCGAGATAGTGTTAAGTTTACTGATAGAAATAAGACAAGTTTACCAAAATACGCATTACTTAAATTAGAGCTCTTTAGTTGGGATCATTTCTTCTTTAAAATATATTTCTTGTTGATTAATTAGAATCCTGATGCCTTCAATTAACCTGTTTTTGGTGTCTTAGAAAATTATCTCCGTCTTCTTTGATGAAAGACTTTTGTAATCCAAACAGATATTCTCTGTGTGCTACCAGTGTTCCAAAAATTAATTACAACCGACATATTACAAGTAACACTTGCTAGACTCTTGCACTGAAATTCTTATAAGCAGTTTATTATTGGGAAGGTGTCAACAAGATCAGAGTTGCTGGCGCGGAAAGAGGCCAGTCTTAGGCAGCGTGTTTATGGAGCAACATTAATTCACAGTAAGGCGATAGAACTGTAACACTTGTTCAGCTGCATCTTTGTATGCCAACAACGAAACATTGGTGACATTTTCTACAGTTGTAAAAATATACGTGGATCAATTTTAAAGGAATCTACTAGCCAATGTTTATACTTGTTAAATAGAGGATAAGGTTCCAAATTAAGGGAAACAAACATACTTTGCAACTGATTTTATTTACTTACTAAAAGACAACTATGGTCAGCATTCAATCAAAATCATAGTAGGGGGAGTTAATACCTGTTATTTAAGAGCATTTTGGTTGTAGGTTAGTTTTGCGTTAGTATCCGTTTCCTTGTTCAATTTAGATATTTTGTGCAATAGGTATACTTTTGGTGTACAGGTACGTCATATTTGATTGCAACGGTGGTTTTGCGACGTAAATAATGAATAGTCGACATTTTATGAAGAACAGTATGATAAGATATCATTAAGATAAAATTGAAGAGTATAGAATAAGAAGTACTTGAGTCACATAATACTAGTTCTGAGATATGAGCGTTTAAAGTTCTGACTTTTCTATAACTATTAAATGCAAAGGAGTATTGAATACATATTAGGTTATTGTTATTTTATAGTCAAGTGTATCATGTATGGTAATTTAGAAGACTGCAGCGATTATTGATTTTATGCAATCAATAATCTCTGTTTTGCACTTAAGTACTTCTTCCTCTACAACCATGGTCGCTTACCAAATAATCTTATTTATCTTAAATTTAGCAATCAAAACATATGAAAAGTATATATATTTGTAATGTACAAGTCATGACGAACAATTTGACATGTCATTCGTGTAAATCAGACCTTGTTAAACATTTGACCTCATTTCACGCTTGAGTGAATTTCGGTTTATATCTCCTTAATCAAACCTTCAAGACATATATATATATGTAGTCTACTCGATAAGACAATTTATTTGATATGCTACTCGACATATTTAGAACATTTTTGAAATTTGACCAAAAATTGTCAAAATAATTCTGTCCTTCAGGTACCTCAAAACCACCAATAACTCAATTTCGTCAAAATATGACTTAAGTACTTTTTATTCTACAGTCTTCAATTACATTCATAAACAAGCCTCGGTTTTTAAACAATCTGAAATTAAGAGCGGATGCTAGTTTTTCTGAATATTTTGTAGCAAATAAAAGGAATGCTTGGACCCCTGTGGATCATATCTACCCGTTAGAAATATCTTCGTACTCTCTCTTTAACTGAATATTTCCACATTGAAACAGTAACATCAGCTACAAATGCTTTTTTCTTGATAAAAAAATAAAGCAATTCTATTCTAAAGACTACACTACTGAGAGTTACATTAGAAAAAATGTAATGCAGCTGGTATGCTGTTTCATCATTTTGTTTTATTAATACTTGAAATACATCACAAGCTAGATCTTTCCTATAATGGTACACATAGGCTTTGACATATTTGGTGCAGATTTTACCTTATACCAACAAATAAAACTATTAAATCGCCATTGCATAGGAGACCTAAGGAAATTCAGAAAATAGCCAGAAGATACTTTCAGAAAATGTTCTTTACTTCCCCTTATGTATTTTAAATAAGATTGTTTTCCAAGTGCATCCGATAGAAAAATTAACATATTCTAACAGTAACACTTTTCATATTGCAATATTGCATATTCTGATTTTCAGATTTTTTATCATCAGTTAACAGAAAATAAAATTTAAAAATAATACTGAAATATTCCTCAGATGTTCCTTTTATCAAAGAAACATTCCTCTCGGTTGATGACATTATCAATTTCATGTTTCCCTATTGTCACCTAACCAATTAAAACCCATAAGTTAAATTACTGGAGTTTAGCAACCACAATCAAGCGGGTTTTCTAGTATATTAATGTGATGGCAATTTCTTTTCTTTTCGTGCTGTTTACATTTTTAAACTCTTGCGAGAATATATTCATGTTTGATTGGATTCGGTCAGTTTTTATTTCATATTCACCTTGTACAAATCGAAGTCACTTTTAACGACCTTTTTATGGAATCTCAATTTCCTGCATTATACGTATTATGCATATTGTATATAGAAGTTGTATTTAATTTTTGTAGTAAAAACAACTGAAATGTTAAAAGCGTTGTATGAATTTTATGAGTTTTAAATACATTTATCACGTGACAATCAATTGTAAAAGATCATTTCAGTTTTACATATTAACTATTGTAAATATGATTGCATAAAGGAACCAGAAATCATATCAACATCTGATATAAGTATGAATTATTAGAAGTAATAAGTACAGGGTGTCTAAAAATAAATAACAAATCCTTTCAATAGTTGTAAAATTTTCTCAGTCAAGAATCAAGACATCCTCCCGACGGATCTCGATTTATCCTTAGTCAGTTATTCCAAAGACATACGTTTTGATGTATCAAAAACCATTGTTAAATATTTCACTCATGCAGAGTATTTATAAAAGCAATCTGGCTATTTCTAAGTTTTTAAACCAAGCAAAACCCCGGAGAAAATCATATATTGGCCCTTCCAGGGATACGTAGAAATCTCAAAATACTCATAACCATATTTGTTTAACTTCTGTTATCATATTCTATGAAGTATTCTGCTGTGTTACTTTTATGACATCGCAAATGGCAAATATAAAGAAATAAAATCATTTATTTTGTTCTATTTTTAGTTCATATAAGATGATAAGGAAGTTGCAAACTACATCACACATATTTTGCCTTTCGACAGCAAGGTAATACTGAAAGAAAAATATTTAGAATTATAATAAACAGCCACACGAAGTATTCCATTTTTTTTTGTTATACTAGGGGTTTTTTTCCCTTAAACAGTGTTAAAGAAATCCTTAAAGTTGATATTATTCTAGGCTATAAAAATCTATATTCCATGCATTATTTTTGTTACACATTCTTTCTTGTGGAGATATGTTATAAATATTGTATTGCCTAATTTTCAACAAACCATAAATGTGGAGTGACAGGTAATTTGTTGACGGATGTAAAAGCGACATAGATGATGTTTATAGGACGTAGAATTGCCAAATTTTGTTCTGGAAAAACAGCTATGCTTAGCATCGTGTACATTGGTGTTGACATTTAAACAAGAAGCTAACCTGTTAACTCAAGTGTTAGCTTATCTCTTTCGGTGGTTGGTTTTGTAGCTTGGTTGATTATAATACAGTTTACAGTTCAGTAAAGTTTTGGATGGCTTGGGACACCATATCAAGTACCGTGTACAATTTTACAATTATTATGTTAATGTTCGTTATGAAAAATATGATATTTCTCCAATGTTTATTTCGATAAAAAATAATATTCAAATGAAATTCAAAATTCTAAAACTGAAGTAGTTTTTAACGTCATAACCTCTATTTAATTACATCGTACACTGCAGCTGACTCTAATCAGCATACATCTGTTAAAAGTTCAAAAAATGAATAATTATTCTAAAATATCTCACATCTACGTGCGAATGAAGGGGATCCAGGTACAGTCTTAAATGTGTTTTTACTCTGAAAATGTCAAATGGTATTAGAGTTTGCATATCAAGTACACTCATCCTTACAAAGTGTACAATATTGCACTATTAAAATTGAATGTGAGAAAACATCATTTTCCTCTTTGCCACGCAAGTTGCAAAATTTTGAGAGTAATATTAAAGTCAATAAACTGCAATGTTACGGTGCTTCGTGATGAGTTGTTAGCAATAAGTTCCCTTTGGTCACAGTTTTTAGGAGCCCTTTGGTTTTTGATGTCGTTGATACACAATTCGTAAAGATGTCGAAATGTCCACATAATTGAATAAAACGAAAAGCTAATTTAAATTAACTAATGCAATTTTTCACGAGCAATACATTGAAACAATTGCAAGTATACATTTGTTTTGGTATGAGAAGACATTGGCTTGATTTATTAATCTGAGCCTCATTCCGTTAACATGTTTAATGCTTTCGATTATTTTCTTCATCAACTATCAAATGCAGAACACTTTATCACACGCATTCATCATTTCCATAATAATTAAAAAAAAATCCCTAATGCAATTTTGTTTCGCTAAAACGTAAAATCGGCATGCCTAAACATGGTTTTGCTATTTTACCTATACATACACACCTTTGGGCCTCTTATGTCTATATTGCATCTATCGATTCGATCATTTTATACCGAGGATCGTTTTACTTCAATCGACATTTTCAGGAAAGACAATAATGTATATAATTATCCAAACTCAAGTGTTATTTCATTTTCAAAGTACTCTGAACTATCAACTCTTGATTTGGATTCATATCTTGGTATCATTTTCTGTCAAGATTAGCTTTTGAAGGTTGTAGCTTTTGTTGTGTTAATATGTTACTGATGTGTCAAGACGTATTCTACTGAAGATAAACACGACTTTTCCTGTAAATGTCAAAAGAAACCTCTAACGTCATAGATGGGCACATTTATATATGTGTTTGTTCATGTGTGGTGAAAGTGAACATGTAATTGTATAGAGTATTAATTGTTGTTGTTTTTCTGTCAAATTGTCTTCATCATGCCCAATAGATCAAATAATCATGGAAGTAAAGCATTTTGTATTACTTTGTGCTTTAACACATATTTGTTCACCATAAAATCAAATAGATATTATTAATACTTACTTCTAAATGCACAGGGGATTCGTGTTTTTCAATTTCATACAGTTAAACCATGATGTTCAATTAAAATTTGAAATTGCATCATCAAAAAGAAGCCGTCAAATAGTATATATTTTTAAATTGACAAGCAATTTAATGTTCAATACCTTCACACGTTACAAAATTGATTTTAGTTTGATGTAATGAAACGGTCTTATATTGTTATTCTATGTGAAAGTTTATTGATTTTTGAAAATAATTTGTAGTTCATAAAAAATCGAATAATCTTAAAAACTGCAACACCAGGTAAGTAAATACATGTTTGTTACTATCACGACTACTAAGTTGAGCCCTTTCATACGGTGATTTAAAATCGACATACGTTGTGGGAAAACAAAATAATTTACTGGTGATTGGCATAAACGCCGGGAAGGTTAATGCACATGAAGTCGAAAGATATTTCCCAGTAGCCTCACGTTGTCCCCAGGAAATGTTACTTATGCTTCAGTAGTAATTCAAGATGGCATCAGTTCTTAGCATGTGATTAGTTTATAATTTGAGCTCCATTGTATTTATTACACGTCACTTTCAACTGATACCAACCCTGTACAATAGGTTAACTTTCTCCTTTTCATCACTTTAACAATCTGTATTTCCTGTATAAAGGGATATTTTGACTTCCGGGATGTTACAGACATCATGATTGAGGAAAAATATATATTTTTTCCAGTATTTATACAATAGAGCTGCATTATAGACAGTACTTCTTTTTCATGGAAATTGGAGGGCTGGGTACTTTGTATCATACATAATAATGTTGTTCTTATTGATCAGATCTATTGTTATTTTCAAAAGCACGATATTTTGTGTTTGAGATACCTTCAACATTTTGGTACACGCACGTTGCGACTGCTTAAATATTTCTTTCATGCCTTAAAGTAAATGATGAATATTATCAAGGTCAAACAATTCTTTACAATACTAAATCGTGTAGTGTGTTTGAAGATTCAAACAAAACTGACGATGCCATTATAGCCCGTGGAATGGGTGTTATAAAATTTCAAGGTGGCTGCATGTTAATTGAAAAAAAACAAACAAACATTGGTTTGATAAATGTTATGAATATATTTTGCTTTGTTTTGTATTTAAACTAAAAAGAAATCCACCTTCCAAAAGATTCTTACTTAACGTGGCTTAATTCTCCCACACACCCTTTGAGGTGAATTTTCTTTTTATGGGCCTCCTGCATTTTAGATAAAAGCAATGATTAGCTGCACATATGATGTGGTGTACCAACAAGAATTACTGTTGGAAACTGGTAGTGCTCTGGAGGTTAAGAAACGTGCGTTGTCCTCTCCATCATGTTATGTAATTGAATCTACTGTGCTCTGTTAAAACTATGTTTAACCATTGTAAAAGGTTACCATTGAATTAAATGGCAAACGGGTGACAGACATTTCATTAAAGTTACTTAAGTTGGTTGCCATTACTATAAAACATTGGACCATGTTATTGGGTCAATTCAAATATAGCCTATTCCGAATGTCTTAGGGCAGCGTATGATGGTAGGTGTTAATCACTTGCTGTTCACATAATACCCAGATACCAGTTGGAGACGTTTTTTATCAGTACATGTTCGTAAAATCTGGATTTTGACTGTCTTTCCTGGCTATAAACATTGTATGTATGCAGCAGTATTTATTTTTGTACTAGCATCACAATAAGTATCATTCTTATTTCGAGATATTTGATAGCAATGTTAATTACTTCATTGGGCTTTGTGCAGGCGCACAATTTATAGTCCTTTACTCTGATGGCTAATAATATTAGAATAAATACCTAATGAATATAGGAACCAAAACTTGATGCAATGTGCATAGTTTTTATATAAAGTGCTCCGAAAAAGAAACTTGTACACTTTGTTTTGGTTCTATTCTACTAAGTTATATATTTACCAGACCAAAATAATTGCAGATATGTTTCCTGTGATATGGGTACAAAATATTTTCAAATATCTGAAACCATCCTACTTTCAAACCTTTTCACTTTGCCGGATAATCGGGTGGTTTCGGATTTTAGAAGAAATGTTGATAAAATTCCTATAAATATATAATTTAGTAAAATAGATACAAAATAAAGTGTACAAGTTTCTTTTTCGGATCACTTTATATCGTTTCGGTGTAGTTGATGACAGTACGCTTTTGTCATTCATAATTAACCAGATTGATTTATGATTACATCGTTCACTTCTTGTCAATAACGGGGGAGAGGAAGATGGAGATTACTTCACCATTATCACTGTTAGCATTGACAGCGAACTTATGGTCAGCAAAAAAAAAATCATAATGTATGGAAGCAAATGTTCAGTTTTGTATGAAAACGCTACAAAGCGTTCATGATAAATCAATTTTATTTTGGAAATTTTCATATATTGTTATTGGCTATACAAATAAACGTTATTTTAAGCAACCATCAGAATTGCTGTTTGAGAGGTATTATAAAAAACACTAAAAATACTCGTAGTCTGTATTGTTAGCTTGGGTTTTTGTTTCTATTATTCGCTTGTGCCTATGACAAAAACATATCAAGTTCTTCGCATGTAAAGTTTCATTATATGTTAGATCATTTTGAATTCGCGACGGCTGAAATACAAGAGATGTATATTATTAACTGCTATTGACTGGAACATAATGGAATTGTCTTTAAGTGTTCAATGATACTGTCCTATTTCATACCCAATCCAGCTTTGCTTTCTTGTATATCCTTCCCGAAGAATGCTTAATTCAATATACGCTAAGGGTCTTGTCTTGTGCGCTTTGTCGCGATATCTTTGAACCAGAAAGATTCATTCTGAAAGCTGACCTCCCGGTTTAAGTTCTTTGCTGTAAGCTAGAATACGACACTCTACAAGAACGCAGTAATGTACTGAACACGGAAGCTTGTTCGTGTATCAGGTGATTTGGTATATAGTTGATATTTGGTGCTTAAAAAGGAACAAAGTATTATTAATAGGGGACAGCTCACCAGTCCAACAGCTCACTAGTCCGAAAGCTGGCTAGTCCGACAGCTCACTAGTCCGAATTACAATCTAGACTTGCTTATCCGAATTTTAAAATCATCTCGTCAGGACGAATTTTAGAAACAGCTCGCTAGTCCAAATTTTAAGATAAGCTCACTCGTCCGAATTTTGAGAACAGCTCGAAGTGGAAAAGTTGTGTATATTTCTTTTACCTTTTAAAAAACAACAACTAGCAAGCTGTTTTCAAAAATCGGACTAGCAAGCCTATTTTAGAATTATGACTACAAGAAAAAGACTAGAAGAAAACTGTTTAATGTAATGCATGTCTACATTCGTGGAATAAAGTAGACATGTAATGAATAAAGTAGCCTAATGTAGTAATTCTTGGAACCTGCAATACGATGCAGACAGAATGTTTTTTCTTTTAATCTAAATACTTCATCTAAACAAAAATTGTGTAGAACTATATATTCAAGTTCATTTTATACAAGCGAAGTTGTTACACAAGTTGCAGAGTCAAGATAAAGTGTACTCTCTATTTTCTTCCCTCTCTTCTTCAAACCTGTAAACATTAATATATCGAAAAAATGATTCTGTTAAATACAAGAAAGATCTAGATTAGGTATCTACAAAAGCCATCTTGATATTTCTTAAGGTGTAAATAGATTTTGCACATTTTTTCTATTTTATTACGTCAAACTCACCGCTTGAAGTAAATTGTTTTATTAGTTTTTACAGGTTCAGTGGAAATCTCAAATACTCATAACCTTATTTATTGGTTGTTTTTATATGTTTTATGAAATCTTGTGATGTATGTGTGTGTGTTTTTCATGAAGTCGATGTAGCATACACATAAAGGCATTTCATTGGTTCCGTTAGATAGTTGTTGACTACAATACAGGTGAATTGCTTTCGACTGCATGATAATGCGACAAAAGAAAATATTGTTTGTAATAGTAATATGTGACCGTCCAGCTGAAATTAGCCTTAAAATCGATCTTTAGTCAATTTCACTCTTTAACTTATCTGCAAATTCCATGTTATAGGAATCAAAATGACACCTTGGTGAACTTTATCCGACATCTTTAAGTCAAATTATGCTCCATCAGAGTTTGTTATGATGTAAAAGAAGATACTTAGATAAAGACATTAACATCTTGTAAGCTAATTTATATGATTTTCTGTTTATAGTCCCTCTAAGATGTTGGCTTTTTCATACTTCAGTTTTACAGCATTATGTGATGAATTTAAATGTAGGTATCCTTTTTCTATCGTGTTAAATTTCAAATTATAAACTTTCAGAGTGTACTAAAAGTTATTTGTAAATAAATGTAGTGGTACAGAACAAAACAATTCGATGTAGATTTAATGATTGATCATAAATCTGGCATATAGAAAAATGAAAT
>JXSR01S005958.1:200903-214557 GCA_000969725.1 Ophiothrix spiculata
TCTTTGCTGTAAGCTAGAATACGACACTCTACAAGAACGCAGTAATGTACTGAACACGGAAGCTTGTTCGTGTATCAGGTGATTTGGTATATAGTTGATATTTGGTGCTTAAAAAGGAACAAAGTATTATTAATAGGGGACAGCTCACCAGTCCAACAGCTCACTAGTCCGAAAGCTGGCTAGTCCGAAAGCTCACTAGTCCGAATTGTAATCTAGACTTGCTTATCCGAATTTTAAAATCATCTCGTCAGTACGAATTTTAGAAACAGCTCCCTAGTCCAAATTTTAAGATAAGCTCACTCGTCCGAATTTTGAGAACAGCTCGCTAGTCCGAAGTGGAAAAGTTGTGTATATTTCTTTTACCTTTAACAAAATAAACAACTAGCAAGCTATTTTCAAAAAACGGACTAGCAAGCCTATTTTAAAATTGTGACTACAAGAAAAAGACTAGAAGAAAACTGTTTAATGTAATGCATGTCTACATTCGTGGAATAAAGTAGACATGTAATGAATAGAGTAGCCTAATGTAGCAATTCTTGGAACCTGCAATACGATGCAGACAGAATGTTTTTTCCTTTTATCTAAATACTTCATCTCAACAAAATTGTGTAGAACTATATAGTCAAGTTCATTTTGTACAAGCGAAGTTGTTGCACAAGTTGCAGAGTCAAGATCAAGTGTACTCTCTATTTTCTTCCCTCTCTTTTTCAAACCTGTAAACATTAATATATCGAGAGAAAAAATGATTCTGCCAAATACAAGAAATATCTAGATTAAGTATCTACAAAAGCCATCTTGGTATTTCTTAAGGTGTAAATAGATTTGGCACATTTTTTCTATTTTATTACGTCAAACTCACCGCTTGAAGTAAATTGTTTTATTAGTTTTTCCAGGTTCAGTGGAAATCTCAAATACTCATAACCTTATTTATTGGTTGTTTTTATATGTTTTATGAAATCTTGTGATGTGTGTGTGTGTGTGTTTTTCATGAAGTCGATGTAGCATACACATAAAGGCATTTCATTGGTTCCGTTAGATAGTTGTTGACTACAACACAGGTGAATTGCTTTCGACTGCATGATAATGCGACAAAAGAAAATATTTTTTGTAATAGTAATATGTGACCGTCCAGCTGAAATTAGCCTTAAAATCGATCATTAGTCAATTTCACTCTTTTACGTATCTGCAAATTCCATGTTATAGGAATCAAAATGACACCTTGGTGAACTTTATCCGACATCTTTAAGTCAAATTATGCTCCATCAGAGTTTGTAATGATGTAAAAGAAGATACTAAGATAAAGACATTAAAAGCTTGTAAGCTAATTTTTATGATTTTCTGTTTATAGTCCCTCTAAGATGTTGGCTTTTTCATACTTCAGTTTTACAGCATTATATGATGAATTTAAATGTAGGTTTCCTTTTTCTATCGTGTTAAATTTAAAAATATAAACTTTCAGAGTGTACTAAAAGTTATTTGTAAATAAATGTTGTGGTACAGAACAAAACAATTCGATGTAGATTTAATGATTGATC
Source organism: Ophiothrix spiculata (assembly GCA_000969725.1). Lineage (NCBI taxonomy): Eukaryota > Metazoa > Echinodermata > Ophiuroidea > Amphilepidida > Ophiotrichidae > Ophiothrix > Ophiothrix spiculata. Next base: position 202,439 of record JXSR01S005958.1, read on the forward strand.
ATAAATCTGGCATATAGAAAAATGAAGCATCCACAAGCGGTTAGAAAATGCTGATTTGAAAAAGTGGAATAATGTTGCAACATTTTAATATTTTTCGAATTAGGTTATAGAATTTTAAAATTGCCTCTTTACAATTTAAGACAAAATCATGAATACACTTAAGTTTAACACTTAAATTCTTAAACTTATTTTAACTAAAAAAGAAACAAATGAAGCACAAATAATAGTTATACTCAAAGTTTAAATTGAAACATAAACCCTGTAACATCAAACTGGTAGTATTTTGAGCTCCAAACCAAGAATTGAATGTAAATTGGAATCCCTGACTTTCCAAAAAATATAAATGGAAGATGACAGTTGACATTGTTGACGGAAGTGAAAGCGTCGTAGTTGATTTAAGACTTACATTTGAAAAATTTGGTTGCTATGAAAACAAGTACACCACGAAACATTGTTGTTTAACATCCAAACAAGATGCTGACCTAGTGAAAGATGTTTAAACAGTCTCTCACACAAAATTATATAATTTACACAGTGTGATTGTTTGTGTGATTGATTGATTGACTGATTGACTGATTGATGAATTGATTGATTGATTGATTAATCAGTTGATTGATCGGTCAATCAGTTGATTGATTGATTGATCGATTCATTTTAAATGCGCTAAACAGTTCAGTTAAGTTCGAAATGTGCAATATGTGTTTAATGAAGTTTTCCCAGGTTGGTTTGAACATTAATTCAAATGAAATTCAAATTACTAAAAATCAAGTGTTTTCTACCATCATAACCTTTTATTTAGTTGCATTAAACTCGACAGCTGACTTTAATCATCAGCACCCATCTACACAAAATTTATAAAAAATGAATAATTATTCTAAAGAGAAAAGTTAAGTTCCCAGATATCTCACATCTACGTGCGAATGAAGGGGATCCAGGTACAGTCTTAAATGTGTTTTTGCTCTGGAAATGTCAAATGGTATTAGAGTTTGCATATCAAGTACACTCATCTTTACAAAGTGTACAATATTACACCGTACATCTCATTAAATTTGAATGCGGTAAAACAAAATTTCCCCTTTTTATCCAAGTAGGAAAAAATGTAATTTTTATTCAAGACATGATACCGCTATGTCAATATTTGTTCAATTTTAGAATTGGTAGATTTTATTTATTTTTATTGTTACTCTTGTCGGAATGATTGCCCTTTAGCCATAGTTTCCAAGGGCCATGTTAATTTCGGTATTGCTGTTATACGATTTGGTATGACATGTATTGTTAATTTCACTTGTCACTGAATAACGGGAAATATCACGATATTTAAAAAAAACTGAAAACACGGAAATTCACATTAAAATATACGAAGAATGCGATGTAAAAATGATAAAAAATAATAGATATCAACTTTAAAACACAAAAACATAATGCAAGTAACTCCTTTTTATAGTCCTACTACTTCTTACACGCACCATATAAATTCATTACATTGCTGAAAATCACAAATTTTATTATTTGCAACCACTCATGGAAAATTAAAAAAAAAACTAATCTTTACAGAGTTTTGTTATCCTACCTAGATTTATTCATACCAGTAGCCTGTTAGCTCTGTATTACATGTATCAATTCGATCATTTTGTACCCAGGATCGCTTTTCTCCTGACATTCAGGACAGACAATTGTCAAAGTACTCTGAACTATCGAGTCTTCTATTTGGATTTATATATTTGTATCAGATCTAGTAAAAATTGACTTTTGAAGGTTGTTTTTGTGGTAACATGTTACCGATTTATTTGTCAAGACACATTCTACTAAATATATAAGATACACAAGGTAGTTTTATTTCCGTAAATGTCAACGGATACCTCGTGACGTCATAGATGGGTACATTTAAATGTGTTTGTTCGCGTGTAGTGAAAGTGAGCATGTAATTGTAGACTTATAATTACGTTTTTGTCAAATTGTCTTAAACACACCTGATAGATCAAATAATCAAGGAAGCGGTGTTTTTGTATTGCTTTGTGTTTATGCACATGTGCATTCCCCACAAAATCAAGTATTTGAATACTTCTCATTTTTATTTAATACGCAAGGGATTAGTTTACAATTTCATACAGTTACACTTTATGTCAAATTGATTTTTTGGAAAATTACATGAGATAGTAACTGTCAAAAGTAATTTAAAAATGGCAAGCAATTTCAAAACTTAATTCTTTCACACGATGAAAAATTGATTTAAAATGTTTGTATTGAAACGCCTTGATATTGTTTTTTTTATTTCATTTTATGTTAAGTTTAGAGATGTTGACAAACATTTAATTTTTTGCTGTAATGAAACGACAATGTTGATAAATACAATTTAAAACAACATAATGTAGATTTATTATTATTATGACTATTGAACAAGCGTTTATCTTATAATAGTTAGAAATCAACAACATTTTTTGATAAAAGAAACACATTAAATTGTCGATATTTGGTATACGCGCTGGGATGGTTATACATAATTGTGCATGAAGTCAAACAAACATTTCCTAACACCCCCATTTTGTCCTCAACACATTTTACTTTGGCTTCAGTTGTAATTTAAGATGGTATCAGTTCACCATTGTATTAAACGTCACTATCTATTATTAACAAGCTTATACATTGGAGTTACTTTCTTCAATAATATTGCCACTATTGCCACTACAGCAAACTGTATTTTATGTATAAAGGTTACACGTTTAACTTCCTGGATGCTATAAACATCATTATTGAGGAAAACTAGCTGTATTTTCTATAGGAAGGACACAATTTTAACTTCCTGGATGATACAAAACATCATACCTGAGGAATACAATGTATACAGCCTTTGATATTCTAGCAAGCGGTATTTTCCGTATAAATGTTACAAGTGCAACTTTCGAGATGCTACAAACATCATGATTGAGAAAAAATTGTGTAGCTTTGCCATTACTACAACCGGAAGATATAAGTCACGTAGCAATTTGGAGAATAATTGGATTCAATATTTGTCAACAAAAGCACTGTTTGTGTTTCAGATTTCCTGTAATGCTTTGCTACACATACTGCTACTGCTAGTCTTTCTCATACCTTAAGTCCCGTACATTTTTAAGGCCAACGCATGCTTTACAATACGAAAACGCACAATGCACTTGAACATATAAATCGGACTGTAATGACGTAATAGATATAGCCCTTGAATGATTGTTCGTAATATTGAAAAGATGAGGACGTGTTCGTAAGAAAAACAAGTGTGAAACCTTTCTATTACTTCGTTTGAAACCTAAGGTATACTATAGCAATCTGTTAACTGTACTTAATATGAATATTTTAAAATTTTGAGTTTGTTTGTACAGATCCAGGTGAGGCAATCTTTTTTGTATTTTTTTCATTTCACAATACGTCAAAAGGATAAATTAATATTCGCACAAGCCGCTAGTCCAATAAAATATACCTTAATTTGATTGTGCCCCGTACTTCCGACGTTTCTTGTATAACAAATTCAGTATATATTCATGTAGATATTGTGGTGAATTTAAAAGTGTCGCGGTAGGCAATTTCAATAAATCTGCTTTTTGCCGCATCACTTTATGCATGTTATGTTGTGTGGCAGTGTAATATTTTGTAGGAAACATTTGCATGTAATATAATGCTGGCAACATATAGACTTCTTATCTTATGGGTTACACGAGGTAACCGTCAGGGAAAATAATGGGAAACATTGAAGTCGAATGGATCTAAATTAATTTTGATTTTTTTGGTAGACTTGGTACTTTGGAATTGTTTCAAAACCATCAATGACCTTGAAGGCAATTGTGTATCTTGTTTGATTATTGAAAATAATAATTACGAGCACCAGAAATTGTTCTGTTCTTAATAGCTCGCAAATAGTATTGCTATGCGCTTGATGGATTCATCGCAGAATGGGATAACACTGGAAGACTCCTATCATATCTAAGTTTAGGAGTAACCTTTAACATGATATAACAAAATGTAAACAACAAAAAGTATATAATATTCATCTCAGACACCTACATGTAATCTTATATGTTGTTTACTAAACCCCCTTTACTCCATAAAACACTTTTCATGGGATCAAAATGATACATGACTATTATACCCACACTCGCACAATATTTAAATTCCTACTTTTAAAAAGCCATATTATGATTTTTCTACTTGGGTGAAGATTTCATGGCAACCGCCTAAATGCATCGCTGGTAGAGTAGTGCTCTAGGGTTTTAGATACGCATGTAATTGTCAAGGTTCCCTCCATCATACGTAATTGAATATACTGTGCTCTGCTAAGATTCAGTTTAACCACTCTGAAAGGTTACCATTGAATTGAATGGTAGAAGGGTGACAGACATTTCATTAGAGTTGATTACGTTGGCCGCCATTACTGTTAAACGTTAGACCATGTAATTAGGCCAATTCAATTTTTAAGCAATTCCTAGGGCAACGTATGATAGTTATTGTTGATCACTTGCTGTTAATATAATATGGTGTATCAGTTGTAGACTTTTTTTTGTCAGTACAAGTTCTTGAAGTCTGGTTTTGTTGACTGCCTTTCCTAGCAAAATTAAAACACTATGACAATACAGCCAAGTAAAAGCAGGAAGTTAGCAGTTTCTTTACTCTTATCACTGTGTAAAACCTTGGCAATAAACATTTGGTGAGCAAAATCTTCTACATTCTAACATGTAAAATTATTTCTCATTTATAACTGATCAAAGTTCTTTAAGATATTAGCTTCAACTTCTTCTAGCCTAGCATAAGCAGGAAGTTAGTAGGTTTGTTTTACTCTTATCACTGCTTAAAACCCAGGCAGTAAAATTGTTTAATAGCTTATAGAAGCAAATATTTGATTTTTTATGGAAACCAAAAAGCGAGCATAGAAAAATTATTGTAGTTTTGTTATTATCATATTTTTCAAATCTTTATCTTAATCAGCAAACAGGATTGCTGTGTATTATTTAAATTAATTATGCATTGTAATATGATGCTTTGCAAAAGTTTTGCCTCTAAGAAAAACATCATGATCTATGCACGTAAAGTTAAAGATTAGTTGAATACACAATGCCGAAATATGATAGATGTTTATTGTTAATTCTTATTGGCAGGAACATAAAAGTATTGCATTTATTTTAACTATATTCAATGATACCGCCCTATTTCAATCTTATCAATCCAGGTAACTGCATTCTTGTACCTCCGTCCTGAAAAATACCTAATTCAGTATGCGCTTAGGTATTTATGTCGTGCGCTCTGTCGGGATTTATTTAGACCAGAAAGATTCTTTCTGAAAGCTGACCTACCGGGTTAAGTTCTTTGCTGAAAGCTAGAATACGACACTCTACACTAGCGCAGTAATTATATTGAACACGGATTCTTGTTCATGTATCGGATGATTTAGTTTGGATTATACTTTGGACTTAAAAAGAAAAAGGTGTTCTTACTTCTGCGAATTCGTAATGTTTTTAATCAAAATGTGATGTAAAGATGTAATACCACAAATCAAGTTTCTTGTATTTATTACAAAAAACGAAATAAAGGTATAGCCTTCCTGAAATGTGTTATTTCATGATTTTGACCTTGAATTGTATTGAATCTAGTTTTATCAAAAATGTCGTGTTTTTAAGTCATTGTTTAAATACAGATGTAGGGATTTGGGCAAGGTAAATATCTCAAAGTGACTGGAAAAATGCTCCCAAAGAAAAGTACCGATGGTTAGAATAAACATAAAAACTTCTTATTTGTCGGTTCTTATGTTACCATAATCACATATCAATCATGACCCTCGCCTGTGTTGTCTGTGATCAGAACCCCACATACCCAAAATCATAACGTGCGCGTTTTACTAGTAGTAAGTATACTTGCGATATAAGTGAGAGCACCAAACGTGGTAGTCATTATCAGAAGTCAATGTTACGTGAAATGAACACATAATTCGCATTAAAATTTAAACTGTATCATTAGATTGGGTCGCGCTATTATTACGCATGTTATGACCTTAACATATTGAAAAAATACAAGTAAGGGGCGGCTTCAACCGGCGGTTGTCTGCCGGTTCTGGGCGGTTCTGGACGGTTCTGGGCGGTTGGCTATTGTTTATTCCGGTTGATCCGCCCAGAACCGCCCAGAACCGGCAGACAACCGCCGGGTGAGTTTTGAAGCCGCCCCTAAAGATGCTACAATTTCACTTCATGAGTTTTGTCCTTGATAGAGTTAGGCTATTTATTATTTTGTTCATGTACTTCAAATGTTAAATTCTACATAGTATCGACAGAATGCCTATTTTCATCCATGATAGCATTTTACAATTCAGATAAATCAGGTAAATAAAAGTATGCGTTGCAATCATTACTAGGAAACTATCATCCTATTAATTCCTAAATGCATACCCATAAATGCTTTGATTGAGAAGGAATCATATTTAATTTGAGCATCGAGAAGACTGGTTAAAATGTAACGTGTCTACATTCGTGGAATACACATGAGTGAGATGAATGGGGTGCTAATTCTTGGAACCGGCAACATGATGTAGAGAGAATTGTTTACGGAAAAGCCATTCTTTTTATACATTGATATGTTAATGTGTAAAATTTGGAGTTTTTAACTGATATGTCGACATATATTATTAATTGCATTTATCATTTTGATTTGAAACAAACAGTTGTACAATATATCATAGTATGATTAATTATGTTTATCATATTATTTTATTCGTTATTATAGCCCTGTACTATTATAGACTCTAATGTGAATTTCGAGCGATGTCATCAATGTGTGTTTAACCCCATTGCTAATTGAGTCTTTGATTTATTCTGGTTTAAATAGGTTTGACTTTGCTTTTCCCGAATGTTCAGCTTTGTAATGTTCCGACATTTAGGTTTTTATTTTTTAATGGTTGATAGAGTTTATCGTCTGGCAATTCCAACGGATTTTTTTCGAAGGAAAATAGCCTGCACTCAATCATGCATCGGGTATCTGCTCAGTATTTGCTGCTATCTTTAACTTGGAGATGCAGAATTTGTTGTTGTTGTTGTTGTCGATACAGAACTATGTCACAACCAATCCGTTTTGATCGTATTCCACAGGTAGATCGATCTCCGTCTATTTTTTATAGTCAATAATTGCTTTATCACGATTATTTAGGCCAGAAAAATTCCTCGTGTAAGATGACCGTCCGTTTGTTGTTCTCTGCTGAAAGCAAGGAACTGATACTCTACACTAGCGCGGTAATGGTATTGATCAACAATTCTGCAGTCTTAGTCATGTTAGTTGGTATCATATGAAAGTCAAGTGTTACCTCGTGTATAAAAAGAAATCAAGGTCTTCGCAATTATACCAAGTCGAGCAAGACTGAAAAGTCGCATAAGACCCAGTTTTTTGCATCGAAACATTATTTACCATAATTCCATAATTTTACACCAGCCATTTGTATTTGTTTTTCTTTTCACGTTAAGCCAGAGTGTTCTCTATGCAATTGTGCTGTATAGTGTTAGGATTCACACACTATGAGCAATACATTGAAAAACCTTTCTGCTGTATCTTTTTTTCCTTTATCCCCAATCGTAGCCTTAGCTTATCCCTAATCCGCCATATTGCTTTCAAATTCACTAGTTGCTGCTAATACTAAATCTGGATACAGACGTTTCTATGTTTGTTTGCCACTGACTGAAAGCTCATGTAAACTTCTTCGCTCAACATTTACAACTCTAGTCTTTTGCAACAACTTTGGCGATATAAATATTCTGAATTCACGACGCATATGTATGGATCCTTTAAATAAAAGACTAACATGCGCAAACGACATGCGATGAAATTTCAATACACTATAAGCCAGGCCCCTGGATGGAACTAAGTTTGAATAAAACACGGTCAGGCTATATAATTCTGTGAATACAATTTACCGACAGGTTACCACGCATGATTTTAATATTTTAAAGGCAATCTTGTAACCAAATCACTTTTGCGGTTTTTGGTTTCACGTCAGCAGGTTGAGTAAATGTCATTGCTTTAATTATTCTTGATTTATTTCATTAGATCTTTAACATTTACAAAACAGAATACTATTTACATTTTATTGAAGGTTTTACGTCAATGGAGGATAATAGATAAATATAAAAAATCTAGTTTTTGATATCGTATCATGATAAAAAATGAAATTGTCAGTTAAACAAATATTGTTTATATTATTTTACAATTACTGCCTTAATCCTGTTAAATCAGCAGGTATAATATCTGAAACATTATTTTCAACAAATTCAAATATGTTGCTGGTATCAGTCCTAGCGCTTTGGTAGATATGTTTTACAACACCAAAGTCATACAATCCATTAGAGTCATTAAAATGTAACACGAAAAGGTTATCGCATCAGTCTTCTTCACAGATGGCAATGCTTTTAAGCGATGAGCGATTGTGTATGATGATTACGTTGTCCATTAATATTTATAAGTTATAAAAATGCTGGTTAGAGTGTATTCACAGGTGTGTACTCCACTTTTCCCCCATCCCGTCCCTTAGACTGTTTGCCTTTTTTTCAATTATTTTACTTTATATACTAAGCTAAGATTTTAACTGCATAAGTGAACCTCAGTGAGACAAATTATCACTTTCATTAATGTATGCATGAAGTGGGTATTCTCTTGTATTTGCAGCTCTAGATTGTAGGTTTGATTTTGCCCTGGATATATATATAAGTTTAAATTGTTCCCTGGAAATGACGTCATTACTTGCTGAGAGTGACGTAATTTAGCCTGGTAAGACTGTCTGCTGTCATCTGAATCACTGGTCATGTCATTAATGTCTGTTCACCCTTATTGCTAGTCAGGTCTTTGATATATCCTGGTTTAAATCAGCATGACTTTGCTTTTCCTGATTCATCAATTCCGTGAGTGTTGAGATGAGCTTTCGTAGATAGTGCAGATTCATATTCATACTGCTGTTATTTTACAATACTAAGCTAAGCTCCTGATATATTTCCAATAACTTTGACTCTATGCTTCAAGTTATTTATTGGAGCCGTTTTTATTTCATAAGTTTTATAAGCAAAATATTAGGCTTATATAGAGTGGTGGAACATTCTTGGTTAGCTATAGTCTTGAGACTAACGATAGAAATTTGTCGTGGGTGTTTTTCGACTAGCTTATATTAAATGCAAAATGAAGTTGCTCAGACAGAGATAAAAATAGGCCTGCTGCTGAGAGCTATTAAGCAAAAAAAATTCAATTCCAAATTTGAGCCAAATCGGATAAACGGTTTTTGAGATATTAGTGTTAAAAGTTTCTTTGTATTTTATTGTTTTTGCCAATATATCAATAAAATTAATGAGGAAAACTGGCAAAATGTGCCATGAATAAACATTCATACTACTTTTACCTTTTCGAATTTGATCTTGAATAGACTCACCAGGTATACACTGTATGCAGCGCCCCATGAAGAAGCATTCGCACAGGGGACCCACACCTTTACGTGACTGTCCGACCACGGAGCAAGTAGAGTAAAGTTTCTTGCCCAAGGAAACAAGGAGACGAAAACCGCCCGGCCCGGGGCTCGAACCCACAATCTCTGTATTACGAGACCCGTTCTCTATCCGCTCGGCCACGCTATACTATATATAATAGTGTGTTCTTTATATCGATAAAGGGTTTCTATATAGTTTTCTTAGCGCAAAGTTAAAATTTAGAAATCAAATTCAAAAATTTAAATGCTGTGTAGCACTTCATGTATGTCGTTGTTAGGGTATCACCGTGTAGAAAGATTCCATGCAGGAAGTTGTGTATACTTTAGTTTGTAATCTCCCCTTCTGCACTAAGATCCATTAGATAAATATCAAAAAGAAACATTTAATCGTGTTTGATGTAAAATATGAATTCTTCATAATTGCGTTTATTTTTACCAGAAAACTGTTTACTCCCTTATCGTTTCATATTCAAATGAACATTGAATGTGTTGGTTTTAATTAGCATTATCATATCAAATCTTGAGCTTAGTGACTTGCAAGAATAAATAATATAGGCACATTTTAACAGATTAACACTTACTATACTAGGCAAACATTTTAATGGACAAAATAAAGGGTTTCCAATAATATATTGTCAAGAAAATGCTATTATAAGGAAGTTATACGAAAATTGGTAACCAACAATTATATTAAGGCTATTTTAAGACAAATTTGGCAACATAGAACGAGACACTTGATTTGTTAGATCACATGCTCGAACAAGTGAAGCCCTATGTTAAATAACATAATGGTGTATGTATTAAGGTATGGTGATTTAGTTTATATTATATATAAAAATCAACACAAGATCGCTCTATTTAATATACAAACAAGCATTCAGATTTCGAATATTGGTACCTTCATATTCAATTCTTGTAAGAAATTCTGTTACCATGGTGATATCCTTAATTCATAAATATAGCCATGAAATCAGAGCGCATTATTGTGTTCTTTTATATTGGAAATGGATCACTAAGAATAGTTTCATGCATTTAAGTTGTCATTCAGCTAAATAAAATATGATGCGTTAATGCAGTGTCGGCACTTAATTTATCATTTCTCAAGGCTTGGGTGTCGTCGTGTAAAATCTCTACATGCAGGAAGTTGTTGATACTATATATGATATATGGTATGAAATCTTCTTAATATCCAATACAACGAACCATTTGGAGATGTATATAGTCAAAACCTAGAAACAATTACTTTTTAAAAGGACGGTTTTATATACCTATACTGGTTTTGCTACTAAATACGTCTATTGACCTCCCCTTATAAAAAAACACTTTGTAATTTTGTTTAGTTTTGTGTTTCAATGAAGAAACATCTGTTTTGTTTTTGTTTTTTTCAAAATGATATACCACAGAAATAATGTTTAGTTTTTATTATTTTAGTTTAGACATGATTCTAAAGTGGCTATAGCGATATCACATGAACTATTAGAATAATCGCAAGAAGCATTGTGGGGAGACCGGATATTGTTGCCTGATTTCACACTACCCGTCATTTATTTTGGCTTTTATGCATGAAAACCTCGCTCAAGATATAGAGGCTTATGATGGGTAAAATTGGCACTTGTGTGTACGCCATATTTGCAGGCAAGGCGAAGTTAAAAGCATACCATGTATTGAAATTCCTTTTAACATTTCACGTGATATTTACCAGTATTTTATGAAGCTGTAAATAGACGATTAAAATCATCTATCTTAACAAGATTTTATGACTGAAATTATTGTTTATTTGATACATTAAAGTTTTATAGTCATATTTACTAGGAATGACTATTTATTTCTTTTGTTCGTTTTCAAATGAGAAAGATTTAATTAACAATCACAGTAAAACCTTACAAGTATTCAATTAATAAGTTTGTGAACATGACAAATAAGCAGTGAGGTTATTGTTACGTGTGATCTAACTAACTATCGTAGTTTTGATTACATATAATATATTTCGTTGCTGAAACGGTTTTACTTTACATAAAAACAATCCAGGTCATATATATTGTGGGCAACACACTTATGTGAATATCCAAATGTCCTTTTAGTATGTACGATACACTTTGCTAAATTGTTCTCCAGGACTAAATTTAGAGATTTCAAAAGGTTGTATCTTGACAGTAATATCAGTAAAGATAACCGAAATGTCTCAAGATGTTGCTTTTAATTCTTTTTTCGCCTTCTTTTTTCAGTTTTTGTAGAACCATATTGTGACATTTTGTTGTCCTTATTTTATACTTCTTGAATCGTGGGTTGTTGATATATGAATATCGTTATTTAAACAAACAATAACGTGTCTATATACATGAAAAGAAAGCACACATGTGCGATTTTTTTAAATAATACTATACTGATTGTAATCATCTTCATAAAGTATGCTGTGAAAAGTCTGCGTTGTTTTTTAAGAATTTCGATTATTTCTACATCGTGGAAAGCTTAGATACGATGTTTTTTTTGTTTGCTACTTATTATGATTGTTTTTTAGTTTTGAAATGTCCCCAAAGGATGACATATTTAATCACGGACGTATTCACCTTTAGATAAAACACCAGTTTCATGATCATCTAAAAGACATAATTTGATTAATGAAGATAAAAGTGGTAAAAGTGTTGAAGCT
>JXSR01S005959.1:10285-26499 GCA_000969725.1 Ophiothrix spiculata
TACAACAATGAACTCATAATATTTGTTTATTTCCATGATAAAAACATACATAGCATTATGCAATTTACGTAATGGCGTCGCTAGGTATTCACCTCAGCGGCGTGTTGAGCACGTGGTGTTGAGGGTATCGGCAATTGCTCTAGGCAATAACTCATTAGTGGTACCCCTCCATGTTTACACTTTCATCTATAGAAGTTTGCACAGCATCGCTGTAAAATACGCCTATGATCGCTGGGTAGAGCAGTCTGTAGGGAGACAAGTACATGCTACCTGTTACTGGTAATTGGGGATTCCCCGATATCTACGATGTTCAGTGCCGATCATTTGATGGACTTACGTTTATTTTGCGATGGAAAACGTAATAAATGTAGGCCTACTCTTTTTTAGAGATGAAAAGCTAGATATACCCTGAGATAAGTAAGCCATAAACTTATCTCAGGATATACCATCAGTTTGAAGGACATTGATTTACGACATTTTCTAGTTTACTTACAGAGAAGTTACAAGGCCAAAATGTTACATGCACATGTGCAGGTAGGGTTGAAAAACTACCTGCACAAATTAAAAATCGCCTGCATTTGTGCAGGTGAGCAGGTGGAAAATCGAACACTGAATTTACCTTTTATTACAGACAATAAAACACTACCAAACAAAACTTTTAAACTTATTTATAGGTAAAATTAAAAGATTATTTTGACATTTTACAGTAAAAACAAACACGTGGGTGTTGGCGGGAAAATACGCGCATAGATACGCGTCCTATATTTTGCGTTTAGGTTGCGTGTTTTGATGTGCGTGCCCTTTTGCGCGGCAACAAGTACTGGGTGCGCGGGTGAACGCCTTGCGTTATATTCTTGCATGAGCACATTTATTAAAATCCCGCAATAAACTTGTCAATGTTGTAAACAAAGACCAAATAATTGAACATTAGTATTTTAGATTTCTTTCAATATTTACAAAATAAGGAGTTTAAAATTGGATCTGAAAGTTGAGCACAATACTTACCAATAATATCAATTACATTATAATAAGTTTTAATGTCCGATGCCCAAGGTTTAGACCTCAAAATTCATGGATTTTAGGTCAAAATGTGCGATTTCTTAATTAAACATGGGATTTCTCCTTTTCAAATTTGAGGAAAAAACATCATTTTTACGGGAAACGTATCTCAAAAAACTAAATAGTACAAGGGAAGCTTTTTCAACCATTATGTACAGTATATTAAAATCTAGGATCGCGTTTCTCATTTTTCAATTTAAGGTCCTAAAATCAAAGATATTTATTAGTTTCTATCAAAATTGATGCAAACGGAAACGGTACATGTAACATGGTGGGGGTCGAATTGCAACCTTGACATGCATTTTCACCTGTAGCACAAAATTAAGTGTGCTACATTTACGGCTTGTGTGAGAAGGACAGTCACATATATAATAGTGTAACGTTTTGTTTATATACATTAGATACTTCATTTACCCATCACAATTGCATGGTAGGAGAACGTTGATATTTCACTCCGCTGACCTACACACATGTTAACTCATAGCTCGTTTACACGTGTGTCAGTGGTCTAAAATCAGTAATCACACCACTGGTACAGCCATGCTATTTCCTCAAGATTAATGATGATTTTTGCATGGGAATGAATGTACATATATTGTTTTTAATGTATGTTTTTTTTTTTTTAATGTTTGGTTTCAATTTAATCTCTGTAGCTGAAACAATACCTAAATAGTTAAACTGAGGGAAAGTCCTCTCGACTGAAAATCACCCAATTCCTAATATCATAAACCAGATTTAGCTCTGATCACAAAATCACTGCTGACGGAGCACCTATTAAGGGGGGGGGGGGGGGGGGGCAAAAACCCCCCCCCCCCCAAAAAAAAAAAACACCCAAAGCACCAAAATATGTAAATGTAGGTCGTTTTTTTAATAAAATACAGCACAAAATGCTTGCAAAAGTGCTAAAACCCTTTTTTCTTTTTTTTGCTTGTCACTTTGTCAAAACCACTAAAATTAGTTTAGGGTCGACCCAAATTAATGTTTTCCTTAAAAGGTCCACTTTTTGAAAATCTGCACCCTCCTTGAAAAAATCCTGGCTACGGGTCTGATGAGGGCTATATTTTGAGCAAAGTCTAACAAGAGTAGCCCCCATATACTGTAAACGGGCAAATTTTCGCGAGGGTTTAATTTCCGCGAATTTCGCGAGTCAACATCTAACCGCGAATATATCACCTCGCGAATACCTTCATTTTATGTGTAGGTCTATGTACTAAAGCTTTGAAACGCTAATTTAACACGCGCGGAAATGTCGTGATTGTCTGATTTCGCGAAAAATTCTGCTCGCGAAAATATTCCCGTTTACAGTACTACATTTTACCATCTAAGAGTGCTATTTTGTGAAAAGTTAGAGCTAATTGTCTGATTGCAGTGGGAGAGGTTCAGAGTTCAAATCTGATATAGATATACTGACCTGTGTAATGGCAACATCAGCCATGGAGCTCAAATTAGGGTATTCGGGTACAGTTGGTTCCCACAAATATCAACTCCACTGAGATTCGGTTGTGCGTAGAGACAAGCCAGGTCAGTAATAGTTTAAGCTTATGATATGCCAACCTAAACGCAAAGTGTATGTGCATGTTTTCAATATTTTTACATGACAAGATGCATTGCATCAATCTACAAAATCCCGAATACCTCCAATTTATTCCCCATGCTGAAATAAACATGAGGGCAAGTCCAAGATCTCCGCTCTATATCTATGAATGTGAGAGACCTCTCCTTTTGGACATTCAGATTTTCCATACCTGGGTATGTGTGAAAATATTTAGGGTTAATATATACTCTAAATTCTTGATGTTGTAAATTTATTGTTCTTTCTTTCTATATCCATCAGGTTCAAACCCAAGCTCAGCAAGTAGATGAGACACATTGTGTGTTCAACATAGAAAATGCCGCATCCGTCAATCATATAGTCATCTTTCTTACGGGTACCATACCGTTTCCAGATGGAATGGGTGGCGCTGTTCATTTTAGCTGGCCTAAACCTGAAGGACAACAGTGGCAATATTTGGGTTTTATCAGTAATGAGAAACCAAGTGCTATATTCAAAATATCAGGACTAAAACAAGGTATGTCTTCCAAATAGTGGTCCATTTGTGATATATAGTGTTACATTTTGTTCATATACATTAAAAATGAATTCTGATTTGATTAAAGGGGCTATCTTAAAATTTTCATAATTCCATTTGCCCTTTGTGGGTAGATCCTCAGTATGGGGGAGTGAATTTACGAGTGCTGTTATCGATAAGCATTTTGAGTATCGATATGTCGAGAAGAAAACATCCGACATGTCGACAATATTATCGTTGATCACACACTTTGATATACGGGTTGAGTTACAAGTAACCATTGCTTGCCATAAGACAAAAACATGTGAAATTTTTATATGTTTATGAAAGATGGAGCTATTCATAATCATGATGATGTTGGATCACAGGCTTACCCAGATAGCAAAGCATGGTTGGGCCAACATTGGCAATGGTCGGCACGATCGCGGTCGCAGAGCCGATGTCGGGTCAACATTGGATAAACATCATGTAATTTGGTTGGCAGATGGGTGGTAAACCGACATTAGACCGACGTTCATGACGTAATAGAATGTGGGTGGAGCTAATAGACCGATCTTATTTGGCCAGATAAATTTCTAGTTTGTGTTAATTTCATCCAAATTAAGCTATTTTACGCTAGTTTCTACCTCCATTTATATTTTCTACAAATACATGAACTTGAGTTCAAGGTTTTGAAGTGAAATATGCAAACAAAATGAACCAAGACATCACAGAAATTATGTACATTTCAGTAGTGACCTCATGTAGTATTTGAACATATGGTATACTTGTGTTCTTGCAATGCCTGTGCTATTTTAAACAAGGCAGCAAAGCAAGACATACTTGGCGTGTCATCCCATCATTGTGGAGGGTACCACTTCTTTACTGAGTGGGAGAAATCCACTTGGTAAAAATCACAGGCCCGACATCATTTGCCCAACGTTCAGCCAACCGTCAGAATGCCAATATAGGAATGACGATGGCCCGATGGACAAAAGGACATGGGCCCTACATCATTTTGTGTGCATTGGCCCAACGTAACTGTCGACATTGGCCCAAAGTTGGTCCAACTAAGCTTTGCTTTCTGGGTATTGGTTAATGAAAATTTTGGTGAGAGATTGTCAGGCAGAATTTCTGATGAGAGTTACGTAAAAACTTCTCCATGCAGGTGCTAGCTATGTAATTTGTTCTGCCTTAATTATTCTTCAATGCAATTGTAAATTTTATAAACATTTTCAGGAACACATTTTTGTAAAACGTTTAGTATTTAGTTATTCAACTAGATAAGTGACAGCTTTCAGCATAATTGTACTGCGCAGACTTCATTTGAAAGTAAAAACCTTTAACCTTCTAGTGTTTTGAATTTCTTGGATTTCTTTTTAGGTGCTGAGACAAACAGTAATCCATTTCAGCAAGGCTTTGCCTTCAGTCAACCACAACTAGCTACAACATCTCAAATAGGAATAGCCATAGAACCTCTAGCGCAAATCACACAGCAAAGTCCAGCTCAAAACACACAGGTATGTCACCTCAAATAGGAATAGCCACAAATCACGCAACAAAGTCCAGCTCAAAACACACAGGTATGTCACCTCAAATAGGAATAGCCATAGAACCTCTAGCGCAAATCACACAGCAAAGTCCAGCTCAAAACACACAGGTATGTCACCTCAAATAGGAATAGCCATAGAACCTCTAGCGCAAATCACACAGCAAAGTCCTGCTCAAAACACACAGGTATGTCACCTCAAATAGGAATAGCCATAGAACCTCTAGCGCAAATCATGCAGCAAAGTCCTGCTCAAAACACACATGTATGTCACCTCAAATAGGAAAAGCCATAGAACCTCTGGTACATATCACACACTAAAGCTTTTCTGTCTTGCAACCGTGTCCTGGTGTAAAACAGAAAGGTTTATCATCTCCAAAAGGAATAGCCATAAAAATGTAAACTTTAACTGCTGGAACAAAATTTCCAATCTCACCTGCTAGTGGTTTGTAAAGGATTTAACAAACCAACTCAGGTGAGATCTGTGTTTCTTGAACTCTCTTGTCAAAGGTTTTGAATTCAGGCATGATACTTTCCCGATATTTACCGGTTTTCTGGTATTTTCCGTTAAAGACAATAACAAAATCTGATATTCATCATTAATTTTGAGCACCGGTAAAATTATGGGAGAAAAAATCTTTATTATTCGAAAAATTAGGGATTTTTCAATCGTAAAAGTAGCATAATATAACCCAAATAAGACGGCAACCTGGATTGCATGTTGCCGGCTTCCACATGCGTGTATTGAATGTTACTGTAAATTAAACTATCGGAAACCAGAAAGTTCACTGCCTGGGTCACGGTTGTTTCGCTGTGTTTTGATACATGTGACGAAAGTGGATCGCTTCGAAATGTCTTCCTTTAAAATAGTTCAGAGAACTGATGACATGAAAGACCTGGAGAAGGGAGTGAAGAATATATGGGTATGGAAATTGACTGAAGAAACAGATGAAAATAGTGATTTTTTCGTCATGTTTGTTGGACTACTGTGGCAAGATCTATCACCATGATCATGTTTATGAAGCCAGGCTGTGCTTGTGAATTGGTGCAACAGTCATGACATTAAGATTAGTAGATTACATACGGAAGGAAAGCAATTATAAATCACGCTAAAAAGGATAGACATAAAAATATTAGGTAGGTTTGTAGACTAGTTTGTAGATTTCTCACTATAATAGCTTTCGTCGTAAAAGCCTTTCTCAAAAAAATTATTTTGTGAAGTGTTGTTTTACAAATGAATCACTTATTTTTTTCCTGTAAAATGTGTCTTCCACATGGCCTCCAAATAGGTTTTACAGTGCAGAAACCCCGGGGGGGGGGGGGGGGTACTTACATTGACGGAAGGTACGGGTATGTGCCGCCCTCGAGACCCCCTTTTCAAGCCTCCTCTTCCGCTCCCCAAGACGCTCTTTTCAAGATTACTTCAGTTCCCAAGACCCCATTTTCAAAGAAAATGACTCAAAAATGTCTTTTATTATGTTTTCAAGCTAATTTTGAGCGATTTTCAGCTCAAATAGTCGTATTTTTATGGGAAAAAGGCAGTTCCTGAGACCTCAATCCGGGAAAAAATTAGTTCCATAGACCCTATTTTTGACCAAAAATCCGTTCCGCAAGACCCTATGTTCGATATCGCGGATTTTTTTTTTGAGTACCCCCCCCCGGGGCAGAAACCCAGGAGCTCCACTCGCTACGCTTGTTACTTTGCATTTTCAGGTATTTTCACAAGGAGCCAGTATCATGCCTGGTTTGTTTAAAGTCACCCCAACTTTCAAAGTCACCCTAATTTACAGAACCTCTAGCACAAAATCTTACCGAAAATACAGATGTATGTATTTTCAAATAAGAAGAACCATAGATCCTCTGGTGCAAATCACACAACAAAGTCCTGCTCAATACTTGCAATTGTATGTTATCTCCAATAGGCATAGAACTGTAGCTCAAATAGCATGGCAAATTCCAGCTGAAAACACACAATTTCAAACATGTCCCTCAAAGCAGTCAATATTTATCACAGTAGAACAGGCATGTGCTTGTCAAGGGGCAACAACCCTGTCTGAGCTTGATTTTCCCAGTCTGAGGGTTGAGTCTCTTGCTGAGCGCGTAAAAACTGACTGATTTATGGTTTATTCAGAGTCTTGTCGATATGTGTCGAACGACGCCCAATGATGTGCAGTCTTTTACACACGCTATTCCTTGTGCATACTAGCTCGTGTAAAGACTGTGCATCGATGGGCATCAACCGATGCATATCGACAAGACTCTGAATACACCAATAGCCAGATTTTTCATCATTTTCATCCCGGTCAAAGCCATCAGATGGGTCAGTCTGACCTGCTTGACCCCCTGTAATGCTACTGCAGCAGAGCCATAACTGCAGTGTACTTGATGATGAAATGCATCACGGAGATAAATATCATTATCCATCAATGTCACTGGGGGATACATACCATCAGTGTTTCCGCTAATGTTTTTGAGCTTGTGCAAATTTTAGCAAGTTTGGCAAAGTTTGAGAGGTGCTTGCGCCAAAATCATGAGCTGCGGCTGAAAATTGGCTCAATAAAGCAAGAACAATATCTTTCTCCAAGGCGGGTTGGTGAAGTGTTAATACTTCCCTTTCACCAATGCAGCTAGCCAGTAGTTGTACGTGAATTTGGTTTGCCGATTCCATACCCGTCTTGGTAGGTTTCCTCCGGGTACTCCGGTTTCCTCCTACATCAAAAAATCGGACTTCTTCCCATTAATTCCATGTCGTTCTCCCGGTCAGTTGTGTGATTGGCGTCTGTAAGCGACCTAGGACACTCTCCTGTGGAGCGCTGCGGCTGACACACAGCAGCGCCTTGAGACCTTTGGGTAATCAGCGCGCGGTATAAATACCCTCCATTATTATTATTATTATTATTTTCAGAAACTTGTTGCGCCAATTTTCACCACTCCAGCGCCAATGGAGCGCCATACGGCCTTAGAGGAAACACTGCATACCATAAACACAATGTGTCCCTGAATGTGTCCCATCATTTATGTAGTTTACACATTGTAATTATCTCATTCAACTATCCTAATAACAATAATTGTGGTTCTATCAATAGAGAGCAGTCAAAACAATCAACACATACAGGGGAAGCGGGTAAGTGAAGCGGTATTTCCCTCACTTTGCACCAATGAGGTCCCGGGTTCGAGTCCCGCGCCCGATGCTTTATGTGCATTTGGTTTTTCAGTCCATACTCACTTCCGCAGGTTTTTCTCCAGGTCCTCCGGTTTTCCTCCTGTACTAAAACTGAATATTAAAAAGAAAGATCTAGGACCCCAATGGAAATAAGCTTCATTAGAAACTTTCTTGGGTTATCCTTGGCTATCAGCCTAAAGAATTCTTTCTTTCTTTTACAGCTGATGGATCGATGTATAAACCACTGCTAATATATTCCTAAATTGCTTAATTGATTATTTTTCTTTATTTCTATATTTGTGTCTTTTTTCTATTGCAGGCATCAAATCTAGACAGCTTTTCTGAATTTACCATGAAAATGCTCCAGAACTTTTACAACTTTGCATCATCATTTGCAGTTACTCAAGGGCAAATGACGCCACAACCAAATGTAAACTTTGTACCTCTCTCAACTCTAGATCAGTGGCTACAGAATATTCAAAGAAAGATGGCGCAAGATCCAAATTTTTGGAAGAAATAAGACATCAGTATAGTATTTTTATATATGTGTTTGATGTGTGGATTCTGTGCATTCTGATTCTATGCCAAAAGAGTGGAATATAAAGAGCAGATATTTTCATATTTATAAGGACTCCTGAAGATGATCCTGAAGATATATGGGCAGCTGTATGTATATGAAAGTTTTAATACTTGTTAGAGGAATTGCGACAGTAACATTATGCTGTGAATGGAGAGCTTGCCTTTGGTTTGTGTGAAAATCATGAGAAGCATATAAATGTACTTGGTGTCAGCGGCACTATGAAGACATGGATACTGGTTCTATGCCAAAAGAGTGATATATGAAGAGCAGCTATTTTCATATTTGTCAGGACTCCTGATGATGATCCTGAAGATATATGGACAGCTGCTTGTTTTAGAGGAATTGTGGCAGTAACATTATGCTGTGAATGGAATGCTTGGCCTTTGGGTGGTGTGAAAATCATGAGAAGAGAACAGATTGTTATGTGAGCACAAGAAAGTCTGTAATGGCTGACCTAAGTTATATTTATTTAACATCTTGTCAAAAGAATGTGAAAAATCCTCAACATTTCCCTGTCATATGTCAGTGGCTCTACTGACCTAACACTGGACACCATACAGTGCAATATGCAATGCCAAAATTATGACAAATGGCAGCTATTGCAGATACGACTTTCTTGCACTCACATGACGACTGATGTACTTTGTGTTAGCGGCATAATGAAGACATGGAATTGAATCTGGTAGTGGCCATCTCTACAGTACAGCAGTTGTGCTCCACAAACAGATTAAGTGATTGCCAAAATTGCAGTGGCAAGAATTGGGTGCTAATGTTAATGTATGGCTTGCAGGGAGGACATGTTAAAAGCTTCAAACATGTCAGAAGCTTTGTTTTTGGTAACGTTTGATTTTTATCATATTCAGTGGTATAACAAATCAAACTTGGTGAAAATTACCCTAATTTTGCTATGTTATAATTATGCAAATTTGAACTCTTTTTTTAGCATCTAGAGATAAAGATTAGTAGATTCTTAAGGTGTCTGTTCCACGCGTACCAGTATGCGCTAGTTTCTGAGTTGATAAGTGCCGCTATACGCATGCGCATTTACACTGAGTAGTGTTTTGAAACCAAAAATTGCCATATGTTTCTGGAAAATTAGGCTGGTGATCACCACTTTTTATTTTTTCAATTGATAAGACATAGTTTGTGAAAAATTTGATGCAAAATTTCAGTGGGAAGTTCATGTTTTTTTACTAACCGAATATGTCAAATTTATTGCATTTTCCATAGATGTCTATGCTTATATTCCCCCAAAATACCATTTTTAAATTGACTCGCACACAAAAAGGAATAATGGTGGCCCCCAATATTTATTTTAATAATTGATAAAGTATTATCCATGAAATGTCATCAAGTAATTTCCATCAGATCTATCATGTACCAGACATCTTAAGGCAAAGGAAATACCCATAACCACTGCAAACCTTGGGTGTGTATTTCACAAAGAGTTTTGTTCGTAAGTATGCAAACCGTTCGTAAGTACTGAGAATCTATTGTAAAGTTACGAACAATCGTAAGTTTATTTCACGAAAGACTTAAATGCATTCATAAATATCCTAGCAAGTCTACTATCAACTTTTAGTCATCTTAAGTATAGTAAAAAAGTAATTAAAAAGTATAGAACATGAAAGTGGTTACACATATGTTTTGCACAAATATCTCCAGAGCGCTTTGAAGAGCGTGATTACGCACATTTTGAAAACTTATGAACACTCTTTGTGAAATATACCAAGCATCTTTTACAGTCCTTATCTGTTACGATTATTCGTATCTTCGTTCGTAGCTCTGATTACTTTCATAAATTTTGTGAAATAGATGTTGCGATCATTCGTAGCCACGATCCTTTTTAGACTTACAAATGTACTTATGAATAGAACTTAAGATCACCTTTGTGAAATACACTCCTGTATCTGTCAAGTTGACTTCAGCCTAGAAAAAAATAATATGGGGATTGCATACCTTATTTACCTTTAAAATATCTCACAAAAATCATGATTTCTAATTCCTATTTATTTATTGCATGTGATTTTGCTTTCGAACAATGAATCTGGCTGGATAGTGGCTATCCATTATGATATAATATATAATAGTGCTTTTAGCATTAAATGTAGGGGAGGCACATTCAATGCAGTGAAAATGTATGCACACCCTGAATCTGATGCAATCTTAGGTTAGGGTGTGCTCTTTCCAATCATGACACCCTTAGTGCCAAAAAACCATATCCATTAAAAACAAAAAGTTGGAAGCCATTTATATTATTAGTTACCCCCTGTTTGTTCACGCAATATGGAAGATATCTGTGATTGGGTGGTGTATCACATGAAGCCGAAAGTCGAATGATACAGTACCCAGCCATAGATATCTACAATATTACGTATGGAGAAACACGGGATAACGATTTATCACTTGGTAAAAGCATAAATATTGTTTTTAAAATGAGAAATATGCATTATTTGATCACAAATTTACCAAAATTCTAGGGGGGCACTCAAATATAATTTTGCAGGCTTAGTGTGACCAAAAAAAGGTGAATTAGGGTTGTTACTGAAGACTGAAGGGTGTATTTTGGGGCAATTTTCAAGAAATAGGGTACTTTTTCAAACCCTAGTGTGAAAACAGTATCGATAAAATCCCGATTTAGGGTGTGAATAGAGGAAAAACGGTATATTTTGGCTTCAGAACCCTCCACCCTTTACGTTTTTTTTTGAAAAACTGTGGTCACGCTATGCCTGCAACATTATACTTGAGTGGCCCCCGGGCCAAAATTGTATATTCTTTAATTTCATAAGTGAAAGTGACAAAAGACAACCTAGTAATACGGATTTTTCAAACAGGTAATATAACTGTATTGCATGGTTGTAGGGTAAGTGTGTCTTAGCTACTTTAGCATGCGGCATGCACATCAAAACACACAACCCGCAGTCATCTAAACTCTCTAAATAAGCGATCAAGGTTATTTTTAGACTAAAACATGCAATACAGTTGTATATTACTTTAGCATTCGACCAGTTTTGTTTTCTCAGAAGGTCGATAAAATGAGCAAATACATTAAAATAAATAAATTATAAAGGAAAGATTTACTGTACATGTCATGTTGTGTGCAATCTTGACACATAGACCATTGTGAAACGGATTTATTTTATCAGTTGGTAGAGCATGGCATTAGTAATGCCAAGGTCCAAGGTTCGAATCACTATGAATTTTTAACACTGAAAATCACAATGAAAATCAGAGAGTGACTCTGAAAATCCATGAAAATGGCCTAGAACAAAGGATTTGAGTAACCCTTCAGAGCATTTCAGTGTATTTTCACTGCTTTCCAACTCAAGTATAATGAGTATTGATTGGCAAGTACTTAGAATAATAATGACAGTACACACTTGAATTTCAGTGTGATTAGCATTGTTTTCAGTGTGATTACCAGATTGCCAGATATAAAGGATTCAGACATGTTTCAGTCCAATTTCAGTGTGATTAGCAGCCAGGTTTACCAACTTGGTCATGTTGGTATTTGCATACTTGAATAACAAAAGAACTTTTCAGTGATATTTTCAGTGTTCATTTTCTTTGTTTACATCTCAGCCTGTATTTTCATGGATTTTCAGTGGTAAATAAATTTTCAGTGTAATTTTCACTGTTAAAATTTAATCCTGGTGGTCAGTGATTTTTTCGCTGACCGCATTTATATTGTGTGGTTGCAAAATTCTGTCAAAAAAACCTCATTGTGAAACATGTTTCACATCGACATATGTGCTGTAATAAAAAATGTCTTTTTTAAATACTTAATAATATAAGCAAAACAGAAAAAAATACAATGTTTGTTTGCTTTTTGCACAATTAGTTACGCTTCAAGACTTTGCAGTTAACATGCTGATTTTCCTTCAGTTCAGTTATCAATATGTTTTTTTAAGTTAAAGTTTCATATTAAAGAGCATATTACACATTTACAATGACATATATGTTTTAAGATGGCATGACAGCATATGCATTATACAAGTGTAGTGCGAGTTTCAAATAAATGTTATCATTCAGTACTCGAAATCTCTTATAACCAGATTTAGTGCCATACTTGTCCCATTATTGAGAATATTGGGTATTTAGATTGATGCGCCAGACACCTCACCATACCAGTTTGGTGGAACTCACAATTCGGATACGATCTGAAATTGGATACCCACGTATCAAAAATCTTATCAAAATTTAGGATAAGGAGGGTATCAAAATTATGATACGCCTGTCGGTGGCGTAGGTAACAAATCGATAGTGCAAGATGGCAAGTACGTATAGAATATCTTTCTTGCATCTACAATAAATGTGCCTGTGAAAATGTCATTTCCATCTATGCAAATTCCGTTGAAGAGCTTTGAAACATGTCCTGACGATAGAAAGCAACATAATTAGACGAAAGACATAATTGAAACCGTGAAAAGTGGACATGGGCAGGCCATGTGTCACGAAGGGAGGATAAGCTGGAGCGTGGCCCTCACAATGTGGACACCAATGGAGGGACAGCGGAACAGAGGCAGACAGAGGAAGTGTTGGAGAGATGGAACTCCAACAGTACTGGAGCAGTACCAATTGCAAGACAAGGGACAGACGGTATTTGAGACTGCCCGCTTAAATTATTAAAGTTATGAACCATGTCGTATTTAACCGAGGATATGCATGCTTGTCAGTGTTAAAAAATGTGTTACCCATCATTAAATATTTGAAGCCATTGACGCTCCTATATATTTTGGGCGACATTTGTAATGGTCTTGTAACAATTGTGTTCAATATGTGTCATCGATGATTTTCAATATGGTTTTCTTCAAAGGGTCATAGTCTTTCACATTCCCGCTCGAGATCGCACCATTGTCGTGCACAAACCATTGATCACTCATTTTAACCAAACTGCACATGACAATAGCCTGATTGTTTCCCGCTTTCTTGATAAGATCGGGGATCAACTCTTTCTGTGGTTTCGATTCGTCATAAAACCGCAATGTGGGTTTTTTGAAATGGGAAATATCTGGTGCTTTGAACGAGCTTAGAGTGAAAAATACATGAGTGACTTGCTTTGGTACTAACGATAAATTCACTTTAATGAGATGTTTTCCTTCTTTTCGAAGTTTATCTTGCCTGTCCCCAGAATGATAGATCGCTTGGTCTTCTTTCTTCATTTTTGGTGGATATCCTAGTGTCCGAAAGTCAGCAGCTCCTTCGCATGTTTTCTTGCTGAAGACTAAAGCACTAGCGTCCAGGTAATCTTTGCCTTTATCAGGCCAACCGAAAGAAATATCGAAGACAACTTTAGTCAGGGTTGGTGGTATGGCATAGAGAAGAATCAGAAGATGGATTGTATCGCCTTCTTGAACACCAATGTCAGATAGAAGTGCTGGTTTCTCTGCGTCAACAGAATCCTACCATAAGGAGAGAGTAAAGTTAATCCATGTTATTAAACATCAAAATCAATAAGTCTTAAGAAGAATTAAACTGATAAATGGTTATTTATCATAAAAATGTTGTATGCATTCCAGGTCCCATCAATATATATTTATCAACATTCCTCGCTGCATTCAACAACCAATTATTACATTTTATACAAAAATGTCAATTTTAGGCCTTTGAAAAAATGTCAACCCTTTCTCCAATCTTGTTTAAAAGCGATAGAAGTCTTTGCTTGATAAAATCTTTCAGATAACATATCAAACCTGAGATTAATGAAATTAAAAAAAAATCATATTTTTGCGTCAACGTATAACTTTTATAACTTTTAATGTGAATGAATAAAACGGAGACAATATGTGATGACTCACCCCGAAAAGGGGGACTTTGCGACAGAACACTTTTAGAGAAACTGATGAATATAGCCAGCAAAAAATAAAAGAAAATAATAAGAATTTCCAGCAGATTTTCTGTAGTAAAATTTGATCACCTTGCATTGATCAATTTCAGCAAGTAAGGTGTCATTTTAAAGCTCAGAAAATGCTGTAACAGATGAAAAGATAAAATCAAAATCGATATAATCTGCAAAGTTTCCCCTTTCAGGGTGAGCCATCACATACTCTGTATCTGTATCTGGTTCTGTCGGCAGGGTAGAATATTTCTACATTTCACCAACTTCGCTGACACATAACATAAAGTTGAGCAAGTGCAGGCAAGACGCTTTTAAGTTGCGCAGGCGCTGTTTGAAGGCTTCGAGTGAGGGTGCTGATGTGATGTCTTCTGGCAGTTCATTCCACTGTGGAACTGTGTGGTTGAAAAATGAGTTCTTGAAAATGTCTAGTCTGGTGTGCTGTCTCTGGTACTTAAATTGTTGACTTCCTCTGGTTCTTCTGTCGCCAGAAAGTTTCAGGTACTTGGTGCTACGGTCAATTCCTACATGTCCATTTGTGATTTTATACATCATTGTTAGTCTGTCTTTCTTGCGTCTATCTTCAAAGGTTTCCCATTCTAATTTCTCAAGCATATCATTAACGCTGCTGTACTTCTTGAAGTCTCCGCAGCAAAATCGGGCAGCACGCCTCTGAATCATTTCAAGACGATGCTTCTGGACTTGGGTGTATGGATCCCATACTTCGCTGGCATATTCTAGTATGGGTCGTACCAACATAGTTTATTGTGTTAAACGAAAGGTGTTAGATATCACGTGATACACGTTTAATTTGCATGACACTGTAAGGCCGTTCTATGTTCACTTCTATGCAGCTTTTAACATATCATGGCCACATTTCTTAAAGGGTCCATTTAGTGACTGAAAACAAGCTCTCAATAGAAAGTAAATTTTTAAGTGCACACTGACCTTGAGTTCTTTCCCTTTGAAGAGCAAGCGCTGTTTTTCCACCTTAACATTCATCTTCTGTGAAACTTCGACTTTCATTTCATGAACGGACATCGCTGCCTTATACTGTGTTTCCATCGTCATTCCATCCAATCTCTTCACGTAGATTTTACCTGATTTTCCTCCTTTATCAGGCGCGACTGGCATAACTACAGGGAAGAGAGCTTGCAACTCGAGGTGGCACATGCGAAGCTGATAATCTTCAACCTGGAGATCACATTGTGAACAATTGTTGGTATCCTTTGCATAAGATGTTACACACTAAAAAGATATAATGCAATGAATTTACTTTTTACTCAAAAGCAATACAAAAAGGAGGGAATTTTCTTTTTAAAATATATATACAAACATCTGAACGTGTTAATGTACAGACCTATATGCTAAAACATGAATGGAGAGATATGGATCTTCATGACGTTCTAATTACGTAACGGTTGAGCAGGTTGTGTTGATGATCCCACTGGTTTGCATGGATAGAGGACACCAAATGGGTGATTCCAAAGTAACGTTTGTGACCCCAAAGTAACGTTTGTGACCGAACAATTTGAAAATTTCACTTTTAAATGCCCACAGAACCTAGCATAAACATTATATTAACAAGTTTGTTGTTGATAAAGGTGCTCACTGGTAGGATCAAGACACGCAGGTGTTTAAAGATCAAAATAATTGCCAAAATACTGAATAAAGTTCATGTAACATTCGGTAACGTTTGTGACCTCGCACGGAAATGGTTTTTTGCTCCAAATGACTTCAAAGTAAAAATTCTCTGACATGTTAGCGAATTTTTTATTGCATTTTTCACAGATGATTGGTAACATATTTACAAATAGTTCAAAAAAGTGGTAGAAAATTCTATTACAGGATTTCTTTTTATGCAATGTTTTGTTTGGTAACGTCTGGTAACGTTTGTGACATTTTGGTGTAACTTTTTGGTAACGTTTGTGACATTTTTGAATGAAAACATGTGTTCATTCATGCACGGGTAGAAAAAA
>JXSR01S005960.1:28774-39396 GCA_000969725.1 Ophiothrix spiculata
TCATTTTTAGGCCTTTCAAAGGCATATTCCCCCTTAATAAGCAGCTTCACTTCCAAAAGTTGGCCAAATCCTCATACTCTATGATCAAAAGTATTTTGACCATTTTTGGCACGCTGATATGGTATCTGTTCTACAAAATATGTAATGAAAGTTCGATTTTTTGATTTTTTTCAAAATAATTAAAAGAAAGATATGTACCATTTGAAATACTAACCTGACCCTAAACTTTAATCCTAAATCTAAAGCCTTATTCCAAAATTTTTATGGGACCTAAAGTATACTAGGTCCAATTTCTCATTTAATTGCTAAATATTTACTAGCAATTTTCTATTTATGCTGGCACAAGAGTCAAATATCTTTTTTTGTATTTGTAATTGATGCCATTTTGGAGTATTTCAAGACATAAAGACTTTGCCAGTTTAAGCTAATGAGGGTAATATTTTTACTATGATATATCCAGAGGTCAGTGACATATTAGCCAAGAGCAATATGGCAGATTATATCTTGTTTACACTCATCTTCAGTAATGGAGTCCAGCCTTACCAGTATATAAAAGTACAAATATTTCAACCAGGTTATATTTTTGTGTTCAGAATATCTACAATATAATATAAAGCTCTCCATGAAGTTTCACCAGACAGATAAAATCTAAATAAAGGTGGTATACACACGATATCTCCTCTGTAACGTTGAAATAATCTGGTTAGAGAGTGGCATTAGCTCTCGGCAAATATTTTAATATGGAAAATTACCTCTTTTAACTGTGTTTGTTTTGGGAGATGGCATTCTCATTTGTGCTAAGAAAAATAGCTGGCAAGCAATCTTGGGATGAGTTACCAGCCCCTGAACTCACATGCTATGCTGGCATTGTGATAATGAAAAAAATCAATACCTTATTCCAAGAAAGGCCCAATGACAAAATGTTTTTTAGTTTAAAGAAAAAAAAATGAATATCATTTAAAAGGAGTTGCTTTTCAAGATCAATAAGTTGTCCTAGGGAATTTCAATAACTAGAACATTTAGAATAGCACATGTGTTAATATTGTGTTAATTTCAATGGCAACCAGGGGACTTTTTATAAATGGTTAGACTCCTTCTTGGAATTAGATAGCAAAACATGGATATCATTGCTAGAAGTTACTTTGCAAAAGAATTCAATTGTCTGACAGAATTACAATATCTAGAACGTATTGCACAGCACATTTAATGTTGAATCAATTTCATTGGCAACACCAAAATAGAGGAGTTTGGCCCTCCTTGGATTTATGAATTCAATTGCGGACTTCAGATCTGGGTTTCATGTGCATGAGTTTGCACATTATTTTTCTCACCTAGATTTGGCTTATTGAAGAGATCCCTTGGTGATAGATATATTCAGCAGGCACTTAGGACAGAACTCTGGATATTACTAAGAAATGGAAATGGAATATAATTGAAATTGGAGAGAAAATATACATTTAAATTAACATAATAGTATATAGCCTTGAAATATTAATAAGTTGTATACATTTAGGTGCATTCAGGATATGAATTTTAAAAGCAAAGTAATGCAAATGTCAAATGACATTTTATTGCTGCAAAAATGCTGCATATTTGTGTAGTTCTTTATATTTTAAGGAGGTTAATATGTAGAAATCCTAACATCCTTTCTGTAAAAACATTTCCTGGAGGCAATGCAGTTTGTATACTAATTTACAAAGGTGGCTACATTTTCTTTTGATTGAAAAATCTGAATGTCTATGATAATATAATAAGAGCTCTATTGCTTAACGTGCTGAGCTAAAAATCAAACATGTGTTAGACTCTTCCACAAACACAAAATCCCAATTATCAATCATAATTCATGTGTTTTACTAAGTCAATAACAATTATATTAAACATATATGCATAAGTTTGGTTTACTACTTGTTTTTAATTGTGTTTAATTGATTTCACTACATGTAAATAATTGCTCTTCTGATTGTTGACACAATAAAGCATTAAGCAATTTTTTTATGCATCTTAAGTAGAAAAATATCTGACACAAGTACTTGTGTCTGTCAGACATAATACAGAAAATAACACACTTTTCATGAATTTTCTATTTCAAATAAATAATAAATTTGAATGCCAAATTTAAGCTTGAAAATTGAACAAGTGGCTTTCAAAAGCCTTTCAGAACATTAGTGAATTCTGTATAATTCCAGGAACAGCTTATGTTATGGATAAATGGGAGTAAATATTGACAAGACATAATGTACTCACCATCATCTAGTTCCTTATTGATGGCAATTATATTGCCGACAGTTTGATGTAAAATCTAGTGACAGATGCCAATTGGCGCTAGTATTGGGGTTGTGGTGCGTTGGACTGATAGATGCTATATAAGCTAATAGGAAACTCTGAATGTTTATATTTTTGATTCCAAGGTTTAACTTAGTTTCAATAAACCTTTTTTTGTTTTAATATACAAAATTCAATTCAATTCAGACTGTTGTATTAGTTTGCTTTTCATAAGAATTGAATATAATTTCCATTGGACACAACAGTTTGATATTAAATCGCTTATTATCCCAGTAATCAACAGTATTTTAGTTTTCAGGTCTGCAATTAGTATTTTGGTGTTTAGGAATTTTGCGCACTGGAATTTGTATCATAAGTTTGTAAATGAGAATAAGTTGTTTTATAGCATACAGGAGAAAGGAAGTGAATGATATGGTCAAATCAGTAATTAATCTACAAAGGGCAAAAGTTGGTACGTGACAAATTGATTAGAAATACAGAATAGAATATTTAACATGATTCATATTGTATTATCTACTATATATAGCAGTATTGTAGAATTTCTCTTCAGTATTCAGAGTTACAATATGTTGACCAATCCCATAGAGAATGTCAGAATTTAAGGTTTTAATGACAGCATTTGTATAATTTTTAGAAAGAAATCCCTGCTTTCCATATAAAGCCCCAAATATCCGGACCCATGGTTCTGCATTTCCATGAAAATTAGTAAAATTCTTGATAGAACTCTAGTTGATCTGATTGTGGATAGTTCACCTTAATATATGGAAATGGGCAACATTTTTTATGGTATAGACCAATTTTGTCTGTGATTTATATTATGTGGAGCCAAATGTTGCCTCTACGTTGCTATTGATCCCAAGGCTTCTGTTAAGATAATGCAGTTGGATGACTGGTATTAGCAACAGTTCACCTTCAATCCCTGCAATCTTTTCTTGGTGTTTTAGTCGGCCAGTTTTGGAAAAGGGATCTTATTAAAACAGAATTGTGGAGCAATTGTTTATTTCTGTAAACCATGCAGTACAATTTTGGAGCTTTGTATTTTCATGCCATTTTTGAAGATGGTTATTTAAACCCAATGCTTACATGGTTACGTCTATTTTCTGCTCAAGTAATGCATGAAAGTAACATTATTCCATTCTGCATATCGTGAAGCTACACAGAATTATAATTCCAGAGTGATCAACATAAAAATTAGGTGGGACTTTTGAACCATAGAAACTACTTCTATTGAATTTGAAGTAAATCTCATGGTTCAATAGAGTTGGAAGAAATAAAATCAAATGATTTGTAATAATTTTCATGTGAAATGACAAACACGCTTTGGCTACTTCCAGTTATTGGTTTGTCAGTTTGGTTGGTTGTGAATCAAAACTAACAACTTTGACCTATTTAGCTATCTTTCCCATGAACATGATTTTAAGCTACATTAAGTTATCACGAAAAGTAAGAAAGTTTGGATTTTAGTAAAACAGTAAAATTAAAAGAAACTACCTTTTTTAGACATAAATTTTGTTGATATGTATGTCTGATTGCAGCACTTATGATAAGCTGTGTTATGGGTAAAATCTCATTAGATAGATTGCCATTCCATATTACTGCTTCTCAATCCATGTAATTATGTGAAATTGCAGTATGGAGGATCACAAGTTAATCTTAGTGCTTGCAAGCGCACAGCAAATCGACGAATACCTGGCAAAGTCATAACAAGGCAGATATTGGATTGGAATTTAATCACATATGCCAAGGCCAAGTTGAAGAATCTTGTTTTTCATTGCAAATTGGTTCTTTTGAGAATATTTAAACTTTGTTAAATTAGTGATATGCACCTGTATATATAAATCTGAATTTATTATTGTCCACAAAGTATTTGCCAAGAATTATTCACAATATTCTAATGACCTTTGAATTTCATTCAAAATCTTTCAAAAAGTAGTCAGAGACAAAATAATGTTTTCTCTATTGCTTTAATTCCAGGTTATTTTAAGAAGTAGTTTTCTGAGAATTTCATACTAATGATTTGCTGATGTCTACTTGAATGGATTATTAGATCTTCTGCATTTTGACTTCCTGCATACTGAAATTATCAAAGCTTACTGATATTGTAAAGCACTTTGTTCACACATTGTATAAGAGCAGGGTTGACACTTAAGTTTAGTATTTTTTGGATCCATTGAACTTGAAATGTTTTGAAGATGTGTCAATAAAAAGATAAAAGCATTGGAATTTAAGTTCAACAAGAGAGGGTTTTCAGTGATGTTATTTCTAATATGATGAAATGTGTCTATCAAAGCCAATGGCAGATTGTCTTTGGAAGTTGATTAAATGGAGAGATGGAATTGATTGTCTGAGACAATTATGATGAAAATGCAGGACTGAGTTATGTTTACTGTAAAATTTCAAACCAGATTAAAGGTGCATCTTGAATCTTGAACAAAGTTATTAATGTTATTGATAACTGGAATTTTTCCTTTTAAATTATTACTAATGTTGACTTGTTTGTAATAAAAATGGGTAAAAAACATAGTTTCAATTACTTTGTTACATTGCGATTTGCTAAAAGTATCAGTCAGTACAGGCACTGCTTCCACATTACGTTTAGTCAAACGGAACCTCTGCAATATCATTTTGTGCACCTATTATTACAATTAAAGAATATGTGATATTATTGCAGGTCAATGTTACCTGATAAATGACCAGGCAGTTATTTGTGTAAAACTAGAAATAAACTTATTAGATTGGATCACACTATTCAGGGGTAACAGAAGTGTAACAATCTTTGCTAAATAATTGCTCAATGTAAATTACGATTACATCGTTGGCTCCATGCACTCTCATTGTTTCATAACTAGGATCATTGAATATATGCAAACAAAATTCTTAGAATCACCAAAAGGAAACTTATCTCTTGCAGAAATCTTTCATGTACATTATCACGGGTAGGCGATCAAGTTTGGTAGTGACATATCTACTCGATAATAGCAGGATATATACCAGGTATTGGCTGCCTCGCTATTATTCACACTCAATGCTCATCACATCATCATGTAAAAGTATCTCGATAAGAACTGACAAGTTTGAACTTCTTAAACCTCACAAGAAGGTGAGGTAAGAAATGATTATCATTCCTCCCAGAGTTGGTATGTGTTCTGAGAGGCAGTTATTTTGATGATATATTTCTACTTGGTTTCTACTTTGATTGTTTTAATGGGTTCACAACAAGTTTTACCCTGAACCTGAATTAAAACAATCAAAGGATGATAAACACCCGTTGTAAAAGCCTTTCCTATAATTTGATATATTTTTGTTGCATATTTTATCAGTGTATGACAGTTAATATAGCAACAAATTATTACAAGACATGTAATTCAATGTAGAACTTGATGTGTTCTGTCACAAATTATTTGAATTTTTAGTGCTTGATCTTATGAGTCAGGAAGGTTTCAAGATTTTTGGCTTTAAAAAGTTGTAGGTTATGGACTAATTGAAAAGAAGACAGAATTGATCAAGTTTGTAATCAGCACACAATGTTTTAAGATCTCATATATATAGATACACGTAAAGAGAAAATATGAAGAAAGATTTTGCAGTGACTTTTCATAAAAGTCAAATCTTCTACATTTTCAAATACTCTTTGAAATCTTTGAGAGTTCATGCTCTATAAATATGTTGTCAAAAGGTTAACCATTTTGTGCATGCTGGTGTGAAATAACTCAGCTGTAAAGGGGATGTACATTCAGAAAATCAGTAGTTAAATTGAATGGATACAGTGTTTACATTTAAATAGACACTATGTCAGTTCAGTCAGAGGAAGTTTCTTTTTTCTAATTTGTAAAGTGCAAAATTGGTTCTTGAGATCGAATCAGTTAGGTATTTTTTGCAATAAGCGAATGTATGCAAGTTCTGATTTGTTAAAAATCAACATAAATATTGCATAATATCTGACAGAAATATGTCACATTGTTGGGTGCTAAATCTAAATGTCAAATGGAAATTCTTGTGATTATCAAAAACTCAAAATTAAATGTCGTATAATGCTGGATGAAATAACCCATTTAAACCCCTCAATTACTGCATTATGGCATAATTGAAGCATTAGCTAGGTTACTGGCCTAGATAACTGTTTAACATGTCAGTTAAAGAAAAAATAGCAGCCTAGATATTTATAGCTAGAAGTCAAAACAGTGATTTGTTTGTGAAATGTTGTAAAGGTTTGGAGAAGATGAAAGATTATACTTCATTGAAATTCAAGAAGCTAGTAAAACGCTGGTAAAACGTGATCAATGGAGGTATTTGGTCAAGAAATATAATTAAATTCAAAGTTGATGAGATAGTAAAAAAGGTTATGATCTATTTAAAATTGGATTGAACCTTAACATTGGCTGTAAGCTAATATTTAACTAGAATAAAATTTATGACATATTTGTTCATGAATTTTAAATAAACATTAGTAAATATTTCAGTAAGAATATGTCAGAAAATACAAAGGTGTTAATTCTAATATGAAATTGCAAATTATAGTGGCTGTCTCTTTTAAAAATGGGTTCAATACGATATACAGTACAACTTGTATTATTTAACATAGAAAACCTAGCCATCTAGTTCTGTTTATCTGCCATCTCTCATAGCAGAAAACTCTTTTGAAATATGTTATTGAGGTCAACTTCACTTCATATTAAAAGCAAATACCCTATTCTCAACTTGGTGGCTATTGCTGCTATGATTTTTGTGCCAGAAATGAAAATTCTCTGATAAAGAAGCAAAGGAGTAGAAACTTGAGCGAGGTCAATGGCTTGCTAGATGCTGATCAGTCAAACACATTCAAGTTTTTAGTCAATACTATTAGACATTGAAATCTACGGTATAGCATTGTGCCGCTATAGCAGGAAAACTTCATACTAGTCAGTGTGTTTCTAAGACCGCTGTTTACACATTGTATGTGAGGTATGGGTCGATTGCAGGCTTGAGCCGTTACCTCCTAGCTATGCAGACGAGATGTTAAAAATAAGATACCCTTGCTAGGTGCTTTTATCAGAGTGCAATGTGTTCAACAATGGTTGAATGTGTACTGTTTGTGTCTGTTGCTACAGGTCTATGGGAGGGAAGTTAACTCAAGAAAATATTTTAAATAAATGTGAAATTCTGTGTGCATGTTTGTTAGGATCCAATGTCCATACCATGCTTACATCTTTGATAATATGTATAGTTGTGTGCTGATGATGCAAGCATCACTTAAGAATTGAAGCTTACAAGATCATTTTAATCTACAAGAGCAACAACTTTCAGACCAACATTTTCTCAGAAATAGAAGGGCATGCAGGTTACTGTATGCATCACATTTAGATCACTCTGATAAACAAGCAAAGAAACTTGAGTGAGGTCAATGACTTTCTAGATGCTGATCAATCAAAACACATTCAAGGTTTTAGTCAATACTATTAGACATTGAAATCTATGGTATAGATATACATTGTGCCGCTATAACAGGAAAACTTCATATTTGTCAGTGTGTTTCTAAGCCCGCTGTTTACACATTGTATGTGAGGAATCGGTCGATGACTGGCTTGAGCCGTTACCTCCTAGCTATGCAGATGAGATGTTACCTTGCTTGTGTCATAGATACCTTACTTGGTGCTTTTATCAGAGTGCAGTGTGTTCAACAATGGTTGAATGTGTACTGATGCTGTCTGTGTCTGTTGCTACAGGTCTATGAGAGGGACGTTAACTCAAGAAAAGATTTTAAATAAATGTGAAATTCTGTGTGCATGTTTGTAAGGATCCAAGGTCCATACCATGCTTACATCTTTGATTATATGTATAGTGGGGTGTGCTGATGATGCAAGCATAACTTATTTATAAAGAAGAATTGACCCTTACAAGATCATTTTAATCTACAAAAGCAACAACTTTCAGACCAACATTTTCTCACAAATAGAGGGGTATGTAGTTTACTGTATGCATATTATTTAGAACACTAATAGAAAAACCACAATTAAAACAAAAATGACATCATTATAAAGCACTCATCTGCAAGTAAGTCTGGTCTGAATTGCTAAAATAACACTTAATCCAACAATCTTCACTTAATATAGCTGATAATAGTTTGAGCCTATCTCGCTATGTTTTACAAACATAACACATTAAAACAGCAGCAAACCATTACAAACTCTAGCTCAGACAAAAGGAGAATAAAAGTGGAATAGCGGATGTTTTCCTTAAGATAGCAGAGAGAAAAAATATCTCAAGAACAGAAGGCATGACCTCCCATTAACTAATCACAGTGCTATCTGGGACAACCATTCACAGTGTAAAATCAGCAGCTAGTTTTCATTTAAGCTTAAAGATTCACAAGCCAATTTACAAAATCAAGGTCTTTTTTTTAATAATTTCAAAGATCATTTTTTTTATTAAAAGTTGTTAGTTGTTAAGATGCAGTTTCATTGTTTCTTATCTGTGCTATTTTTCATCGAAATTATGTTGTCAAAACTTTAGTTTTTACCAATAAAGGGTATCAATAAATATGTTTCACATATTAGCACCTCTCTATAGGAACTGATGAAAATTATAGAATTTATATTTGAAATGATGTATGTGCATCTTTGTATTGTGGCATTATTATGATTCTAATTTTCTCATATTGCAAAGTCGAACCACATTCTCGTTTTATAGCACATTTTTGGGTGCACGATTTATGTTTGGTGTTTTCTACTGATAGTAAATTGAATTTTTTATTTGTTATAAAAAATAACTTTTTCTATCTACCACTGATAACAAATCACAGATGAAAATACAATGCACAGCTGATTAATTTGATTTATCATTATTATCTGTAAGATAATATACTTATTGTAAATAATAAAATGAACATTTACCTACTATTATATTCATGATGTCAACAATTTGAATAGTCTTTGTTATAGACCCTCGGTAATGTCCGCGGAGCAAACAAGAGTTATTAAGGAATCACCGAAGGTGCTTGCCATAGACAAAAACTTAGCTGAGATTTGAGTCAAAGGGAGTCAGCGACCAACTATTGATAGCATGATAGTGGGTTGGAGTTAGTTTGTTTCACTTGTACAGTGTCTTGGTCTGTAACACAGACTACATGTACAATTTGAATGTTAGTAGGACATAGTTGTTTGCATCAATTCTTTCCTGCCACATGTCTTTCCCCTTTGCTAACCTCTCATATCATCAACTCACATCATGTTTTCTTGTTATTTAGCCTTTCAACCTGCTATATGTTGTGACATAATCTGTCATGAATAGTTTCCATACAAATATACATTACTGACACAGTGAATATGAGAATGACTGGTTATTCTTATTGCCATGTGCTATGAATATCATAGCAGGAAAGATGTACAGGTTACTGTCACATCAAATGGGATAGGTGAAAACATCTAGTCTTTTTCCAAAGATTTGATCCTGGGACCTGTTCCCCAGACCAATGACACCCATAGCAAACAACCACTATGTCGCTGCATGGGCGCAGTGATTTCCACACATATATAACCCATGTGTATGACATATTCTAACTTTTAATTTGCTGGAACATTTCAGTGTGTATTATTATAATGCTAAAATGTTGCAAGAAGCAGATATGTATAAACAGATACAACTATTGATAAAATTTATACTATGTATCTTTATACATGATATATGCTTGAATAATATAAATCTCAAATAAAACATATTCCAGACATTTCTCCATGAATATTTCAAAAAACCATCACATTTGAGTATTTTGATAAGATTATGTATAACTATAAGCTGTTGTTGTATTTAAAATAAAAGTTGTGAACAATCAGTTAAAAAGAATCAGTGCATGTACTGAGATGAAATTCATGCATTCACAGTCACAGTGACTGTAGTAGTAATTAGATGAGGGACTATGGGCAAACTATACTCTGATCACTTCTACATAGATTGTAGGATTATTTCCAATATTTGAAAAATGCTTTGTAATAACTATATTGTAAGGTTTAAAAATTGCTAATAACAGGTGGGAGTTTGATGTATTATTCATAGAACCTTCCAAGGAGTGTTATAAAACAATACACTTATAATCCTGTTGATTGTCTTATTTAAGGTGGGAATCTCCAGAGACAGACATGATATTGTCACATTTATATATGTATATCATAAGTTGGGTACTGTTATATTTATATGTGGATCGTCATATCGAAAGGTACCTTAATACCGGCATAGTACATTACGAGATACGGGCCATTGAAGCTAAGCATAGTCAAAAATCACGTCCAATGTCGAATTTCTAATTTCATCAGAAAGGTTATCATTGAAGTGTATTCTATCATATTAATCAGGTTCCAACATCCAAA
>JXSR01S005960.1:39618-51990 GCA_000969725.1 Ophiothrix spiculata
CCTAAAAATCAATTTTGATTTTGCCGACCTTAAGGTACCTTTCGATATGACGGGTCACATATAGATGAACTTTTTATACCATTTTTTAAGTGAATGACATTTTTTTCTTTTTTATAATGTTTGAAAGGGCTAGGTTTGTTTATGGTAAATAAAGCTGATTTAGTATGCTGAACACTGACTTGGTGTTAAGGTCACTGGCTTAAATATCCCTGCTGATATTGTTTGAATTATTGACAAGGTTTCATATATGTACATACCAACTAGGAGATGAGAAAACAATGAGGTGATAAGTTTGCATTGCATTGTGATTTTACACATTATAATTGTGTTTTGATTGTAAGGTAATACATGATGATCTTATCCCATATGATTTCAAAAAAGTAAATTAGAAACTTCATAAACAAACTTCATATTTTACCAATGCAGTAGAAAACATACTGTTGTAATGAAACACAAGGCCTGGCTGAATTATCTATTTATTGGTTTCATCAATTGCATTGAATACAAAAGGGAGGAGTTGAATGGATAGTTAATCACATAGATGTATTATAGGAGAGATAATTTATGACCTAGCTTGATTAATTTCAGACACTAAATGCCAGATTTGCGCCCTAAATTTGATTGTGAACTTTCTGTATGTGAAATTTACATGTGCAGATAACTTTAACTTAACAATAAAAGGGGCAAGATAGGGAAAATAGGTTAGAAAGAATATAAGATCACATAATGTCATGAATTACTTGGACTAAAATATCAGAGCTGTAATTGTTATTGAATACTGATTGCTTCATTACAGTGAAAAGAGATTTGAGGAAAGTCTTAAGGCACACACTACTAAATAATTCACTTGTATAGCAGTCTGGTATAAATTCATGAAGAAATGCAGAAAATTGAGAAAAGTAAATAAAGCAAACTGTTACTAAAATAAATAGGGATATATGATACAAGTTTGATACTAAATGCAATAAACAGAAACATTGTAGAATAACTGTTTTGCAGTATGGGGATGCAAGGCAGGTTATATTAATAAGAAACAAGGAACATTGGCTTTTAAGTTACAGGCTAACTATTGGGCGACCAGGGACACAAAAATGTGAAATTTACATAAACAGATAGTTAAACCTTAACAAGAGAGAGAAAATAGAGTAGAAAAAGTATTAGACCACATAATGTCATGTATTGGTTGGACTGAAATTTCCGAGCTGTAATTGGTATTTAATATTGATTGCATCATTATGATTGAAAGAGATTTGAGGGTAGTCTTAAGACACAAACCACTAAATAATTCACTTTGTATAGCAGCCAGGATAGCAGTAGAAACAGAAGTACAGTATATGTTCTGCCCTGAACATGTACCAGCGCTTATCACTTACCTGTTCTATCCTTTATCAGCACTTAAAAATTAATATGTCATGATATCATTTTGATCAAATCTTCATTGTTAATATGTTTCCACTTTGATAGCCCACAACTTACCAATTAGAAGTATCAAATCCTAAGCTGATCAGTTTTCAAATTTCAGTTGTGCTTATTAAAAGTTATTTAAAAAAGCACAGCGTGTATCTTGATTGGTTACTTGACGTAGCCATCGTGTGAAAAGAACAGTCTTTCCTACTGCGTGAGGTGAGATGCTTGTTTGCTCCACGCATTTATTGCATTCAAAGTTTCATGATTTGTAGTAAATTTAATGACTTCAATAATATGTGTCAATTTTTTTTGAGTCTAACACAATTCTAAATCTGTTATTTCTCTGTTCTGTTTTATTCCATGTACCTTGACTCATCTGTATGGACATGGTTGCTGTCAATAGGTAAGTTCTTTATTTATGGCCGTTTAATACATATAATTATACTTATAACATAGTATTTAGACATGAAGTATAAAAGTTATAATTGTTTAGGTTAAATGAAAAGTTATACCATTCCATTTGCCTCATGTTACTCAACTTACAAGCCCCGTCTATTTTAATCTCAGACTAGATTAATACTGGTTGATAAGCCCTACTTGAAAAGTTCTTCCGCTTGTAAAAATGGATTAATACACTTGTCGCCCGGTATGCAAGTCTTTCCTGTGCTGTTTTGTGTAACTGTGTTTGTTTTGAGTCTGCTTAAGCTTATTTTTTGTTAAGCTTTCCTCATTTGTATGCCTCAATGGGTTTGATAAACATTTGATATAGAATGACTTCCGGGGAAATAGAGCAGAAAAATGTTGTTGAGTTTCATTGGCAGGTCATGAAATTGGATCTTGTCATTTCGCAAAACTTCTATATTTTTGCATTTTTAGAATAAAAAAATTATAATAAAAACAAGGGTAAATAGCACAAGAAAAGAGATCATAATCATATATGAATTGAATTTTACTTAACATAATCAAGTCATGTTAGTTGGTATTTATAAGGTTGATCATGTTACATTAATGGCGACATTCATTCAAATAGGTTGATAGCTAAGTATATGTAGGCGGTTTATTGAATTAGTGCATGAAGCGCTCGAGTTTCTGATAAAGGCGGAGTCTGATGTCTACCTTGGTGGCCAATCACTCCGAAATTAGTTCAAATTGACAAATTAACCTTTGAAAAACATGATTGCAACCGTTGGAAAGACATTTTAATTGGTTGTTGCATATAGAAGATCAACAGTAATATCAGATTATAATATATAGAGATACAATTTTTCTTTTTGATTTATCTTTAAAATGGTAGGAATGATAGTCTGAATTGAATTTGCTAATCATGTGTAATATGTAAAATATGTTAAAAATGTCCGTGCACCTTCATGTAACTCTTTTCCAGGCCAAAAACATCAATACTTGTAATTTTGCCCGTACTTTTTTTTAAATGATCAGTTTACGGATATTTTGACACAAAATTAAATATGTGATTTAAAAAAAGGTGAGAGACAATAATGGCAAAACTTCATTTTGATTATCTTTTCTTTCACTTTGTACACATTTGCATCCCTATGAAATAAGCAACATAAAATATCTCAATATGAAAATGATTGCATTTGTTGTGTAGTGTTCCTTAAATATATCTGCATCACAGTTTGATTAATTAATACTTTTTTAGGGACTGCATATCGCCGTAATTTACTTCCATCAAAACAGCGTTAATCTCCTATGAGATCCTGATGCAATTTGTCTAAGAACAATCAGTAATGAATGTGTAAGAGATCAACAGAGAGGGATACATGAATACATGCCATTATGTTTACCTAACA
Organism: Ophiothrix spiculata; assembly: GCA_000969725.1. Lineage (NCBI taxonomy): Eukaryota > Metazoa > Echinodermata > Ophiuroidea > Amphilepidida > Ophiotrichidae > Ophiothrix > Ophiothrix spiculata. The sequence goes on from JXSR01S005960.1 coordinate 42,837, forward strand.
ATGAAAAGTAGAGTGTTATAGCTCAGAACAGGAGTCAAAGCTCTAACAAAGATCTGGTAAAAAAGGTTAGGCATAGATCTTGTATCTTCAGATCTATAACTTTGATAAATTGAGCCATTAATGGTAGTTAATGTTGCAGTACGACAAAAAAAAAATGATGAATTATGCTAAAAGGAATGCTCTTAACATGAGTTGTCCATACATTGTCAAACCTACTAAATCATTAATGTGTAACTTTATCTTATGTCAAAATGAAATTTCTTTCCCATTCTTTCTGTAATGTCATTGAACTCTTATGTGCAGACCAAAGAAAGCCAGTCCCTCATCCCCAAGTGTCCTACACTCGCTGGATGTTGCAATTAACAAAGTCCATCATCCCAAACTTTTCAAAGTCCTCTCCTATCCCCAAGAGCATAGCTAATAAATAAAGTCCATGTTTTTACACACAGAGTAACTTGTATGCATTAATTCTGATTCCAACTACTTGTCACTATCCAAGGAATCCCAGGGGATGAAGTTTCATCAAATTGAGGCAAATTATCTGTGAAGTGTGTTTACTTATACACTGCTTTTGCCCATAGATAGTGTTCAAGTACTTCGTATACATAATCAATTCCATATGTAACTGCTTAAAATATGAAGCAAGAGTGATGCGATGCAAATGATTTATGTCACAAATGGCGATTGATTCTGACTTATTAATAGACGGAAACCTTGAGACAAATTGATACTGCTTGGGCAGATTGATGTTTTCGCTTGATTTGTGGAGTGCCCCTTTAAATGAAATCTTGTGTTAGTAGAGGGTATCAGATGCATAGAATGCATACAGAATAAGTTGGTGCTGATTTTGTGACTAAATGTTACTTAATGAATTCTTTTAGGATGGAATTTTATCAAACCAACACAAATTATCTCTTAAGTGTGTTTAATGTTAGGCTGAAAGACAAATGTTCAATTATTGAGTACAAATAATCAGTGTATTTGTAGAGTAACTAATCTCATACTTTAGTTACAAGCTTAATTTGAATTAATTTGTGTACATTAGGTAAAATTTAAATGGTATTCACCAATTTTTACAAACTTTGTAAAAGGAATAAAGAGTCAAATAAATAGCTTGTTGATAGAAAAATTAAAAAGTGTGCCATTTTCTAATTTATGGTCGGGCCCAACAATAATTGCAACACAATAGCCTCTGGAGATTTGAACAGGTTGTAGAACTTCCCAACTTGAAAAGGAATAATCAGAATCAAATGGAATTTTGACAGAGTGGCTTTATTTTTTGTTCATCCTTATAGATAGAAAAGAAGTGTGGGGTTTAGGCACATGAATCATTAATACGTGGATCTGTACCGAAATATAAGCCCAAACACAGTTTTGCCTGTTAAACTAATAAGCTGTGGCAATAGCTCCTGCAATCCATATACATCACAGCGGGTGATGTGAATTGTTGTTTGGGATGGATGGTGCGCATCCATTTTCACGCCTATTTGGGTTCATCATTATGCTTTATCAGTGCATTGTGGGATTAAATTTCAGGCTCAATTGATTTCCGGTTGGGAAACCCAAAATCTGCGTATTGCATTTCCAAGTTTCATTTTCAGGTTCTTAAAGTCAGAAAGCGTGAGGTCTCTATGAAAACTCTTAGCTATAGGTCTTTGAAAGTCTGTTCTAGTATTATGCTTAAATCAGCTGTATGAAATAGACAATTCTTCGCTGTTCTGCTTCGCCAATAGTCTGAAAAATGAAACTGATCACCTTTCTCTCTAACAAATCACATCAATATTTGATAACTTTATGTAAGGTCATATTATTATGAAAGTAGGGCAGTCACATTACATATGATGCCTGATGAAGCCATGCAGCCATATTCCTGGTAAATCAAGCTCATCGCTCTGGATTTGAGGAGAAACTCATCTCAGATGTCATCATAAAGCAACATAATTCATGCAATAGAAGGAACTTCACAGCCTAGGGATGAGTTTGTTAGTGCGTACAGTAAAGCTAAGCTTAGCTAAGCATGATGTTATATGAAATCCAATCATGTTCTTACTATATCTGAAGCTAACATGACAATTGCATTTTGTGTTGAATCCTGTAGGGAGGATATTCTACAATAGAAATTTGATTTTGTGAACGGCAGTTTTGACTAGACTTGTAAGCTTGTTTTTCCAATTGACTTCATATTCATAACCATCCAATCTGCTTTGAATTAATTTGAGGTTTTTTAATATTTTTATTTTCTATTTATAAAATGTCTTTGTCATGTTTAACATTCATGTAATCATACATGAATGTACTATGACTTGTTAAAATATAAATTGGCAATAAAAAAACAAAAGCAAACTTTTAAGTCTTTAAAAAGTGACTCGCTTCCAGAAAGCATCAAAAAGATTACAGGAAATAATGAGTATTCCAAGTTGATTAATGTTTTTTTAATCATCGTATTTTATATGTTTTGACTTGCATTTCTGTCCTACTATTTTTTATACCTTCTTGTGGTTAAACTCATTATTCCATTGACAAGTGGCAGTACACGGAAAACCCAAATACGGTAATACATTAAGATGTGATTTCAACATATCAATTTCAATACAGTGATCTGAATGACTGTGATTTCCAAATTGGTGGATATTTTTGCAGATCTTCAGAAAGATAAAAAGAAAGAAATTGAAAAAAAACACACCAAAAAACAGTGAGATTTGATGAGTTGCATGATACAACATCTTTACTCCTGTATGGTTAAACTGATCTTTTTTAAAACAGCACTTTGTCGTATTTTAGCTTCAATGTTTCAGATTTGTACATAATGCAGTATTGAAATTTGTAGATGTAAAGAGATAGTAAAACAAATAACCTTTCAGTTATGCTCATAAAATCTCACATGAATGCACTCAGAATTCTGAAATTTGAGCAATCATTTGTATATAAAAGCTATGAATTTGATATTAGTCATTTTTAAAGCGAAAAAAGACAAGCGTCAGTTTTGCATTTGATGTTGTATTACAGGGTTTATCTCAACTCCCAATGAAAATTCTTAGCAGAATAAGGAATTATATCAAGTTTAGTTAAGCTGAATATTTTGCTCATACTTTGGCAGCTGAGATATTTTGAGCATGAATGCTTTATGTTCCATTAAGATGTTTTGATGATATTAAGCTTTATTAACATTCTATGCATGTAACAAATGGATTTAATATGCAGGCTGTGTAATACTTGTTAGTTCTAAGATGGCAAATAAGTGACTTATATGGAGTATTAAGAAATCCTCAAGAGAGAATGACTGATCATTTGGGACTTGAGAGGGGAATTATGCAAACTGATGTTGACCTTGAGTAGGGTAATCCCAGGTTAGATTGTTCTGAAATGGCAAGTGGGCAACTGATTTGAAAAGTCAAGGTATTATAATATAAGGCCTTGTATCCATTGGCTGTTCCCTAGTGGCATATGCCCTTGTTTCGTGGTCCATTGTCCCCTATTGTCACTCGCCATATACAGGGAGCATCTGTCGTACACAAGGTCACTGATACGACCACTAAGTAAAACAAAAGTTTATTATGTGTGTGGCGAGTGACAATTGGAGACAATGGAACAGGGAACAAAGGGCATATGCCATATGGGAACAGCCAATGGATACAGGGCGTTAGTGTGCAACTTGAAAAAAGAGATAATTTTGTGCCCATCTACTTTAGTACATACTGTTCATGACATATTTTCACAACTGAAATGACAGGGTAATACCAATTTATTGACTTGTCTTATTGATAACAGTGATTTTCAAAGTACGCTAAGTTCAAGATATGCACTTAATTTATGCAATATCTATGTCCAATACTCTAAAACCTGCTTTATACTCATCAGTGACAAGAATCATAAATATTGCCTCATAAGAGAAGTTTGATTGTTATTGTATTTGATCATAATAGTGGGATTTATTCTTTGTTCCAGAAATTTATAACAATTTATGCAGTTTGTGTTTAATGGTCATATATCTTAGTCTGTATTCAAAATGGTGGTTGAACAGCTCTTAAATAAAACAAATTTGTTGGAGACAGTAGTAATCACTGACTTATAGCATGTTAAGTACAGTCTTGCTTTCAGTTTTAAATCAAGTGTCTTAGAATTTGACAATTTAGTATCCATTTTCTCTCCTGACAATATCTAAGGAGCCAAGATCCAGTATGTTTACCGTATGAAATGCAAATGAGGATCGAGTCTAAAGATTTTATTCTGCTTCCTATGCAGACATCTGGCTCCACATCAAACTCATGAATATTCATAGCAGCCATCCTCTGTGTCTCAAGTACTATAATTAAAATCATGTGTCCCAAAATTGATATTTCTGGTGCTGCTTGCTCCAAGGCTGAATTTTATTTGATAAGATATACGTGTAGTGAGCAGTATCTTAAAGTGAACATATGTTTCATTTTTTATCCCCTCTGTCTAGGTATTTGTAGGGTTGGTAACACTTGAAAACAAACATGCCATAAATACAAACCCTCCTTACTATAGTATGCAAATGTTACATCAAAAGTATTCCATTATTCTGTCTTTTGTGTTGTGAAACAAAATATGTTGAAAGATAATGAAATCATCATTATCAGAGAATATCTGTTCTACCAAGCATGTTATTAAAATTTGGTTTTTGCTTCATTTGAAAATTGCAGTATCTTGCATTTGAAAATGTCTTTAAATTTGTTTGTTTGATATTTTTATTTTGTTTGTTTTTATTTTTATTTTTGTTTATTACTTGTTTTAAATAATTCAAAGAAAGCTGTGTACCAATTGATATAAGTTTATTGAAGATAATGGATTAACTCCTTATTTAATTGCCAAATATTTTGATGAATGATTTGGTAAGATAAGGAGGTTAATATTTTACAATGATAAGGCTCTTAAGAGTTCAGTGACATATTAGCCAAGAGCAATACGGCAGATTATATCTTGTTTAAACTCATCTTCAGTAATGTAGTCCAGCCTTACCAGTGTATAAAACTACAAATATTTCTACCGGGTTTTATTTTTGTGTTCTGAATATCTACGATATAATATAAAGCTCTCAATGAAGTTTCACCAGACAGATAAAATCCAAATAAAGGTGGTATACACAAGATATCTCCTCTGTAATGTTGAAATAATCTGGTTAGAGAGTGGAATTAGCTCTCGGCAAATATTTCAATATGGAAAATTACCTCTTCTAACAGTGTTTGTTTTAGAAGATGGCATTCTCATTTGTGCTAAGAAAAATAGCTGGCAAGCAATCTTGGGATGAGTAACCAGTCCGTGAACTCTCATGCTATGCTGGCACTGTGCAGATGAAAATGTATTGGTGAATGAAGATCTGGGTTTCATATGAATGAATTTGGACATTTGTTTTTCTTACCTAGATATGGCGTATGGAAGAGATCCCTTGGTAGTAGATGTATACAGCATATACTTAATGAAGTACTGTGAATATTAGAACTGGATTGAAACAGAAATGGAATCATATTGAAATTGGAGAGAAAATATACTCTAAGATTAGAAATAAATGATATACATGGTTTACATGTATTTCTGATATGATGAAATATGTCTTTTAAAGCCAATGCAAGATTGTCTTTAGAAGTAGATTGAATGTAGACATTGAATTGATTGTCTGAAACAATTTTGATGAAATACAGAACTAATTCTGTTTACTGTTCAGTTTCAAATCAGATCAAATAGTGATTCATTTTTTCCTATGTTGAATGCATATCAAGGCATTACAAGCAGAACATGTACATGTTACAAGAGTCAGCTTGTCAATATTTGACTCCATGTAGTTTTAATATCTCAGATCTAGGATCATTCTCTGGTAACGATCTTCCTTTTAAAAAATATGCAAACAAAGTATTACATACAATGAAATAGTGTGCCATATTATTGTGTACCCCTCACACCAAACGATATTAGAACTCTTAAAGAAATCTTTTATGTACATTGCATGAAAGGTAGACAATTTTTGGTAGTGACATATCTACTCAATAATAGCAAGATATATACCAGGTATAGCTGCCTTGCTAACTTACACTCAGTGTTCATCACATCATCGTGTAAAAGTATCTAGATAAGAACTGACAAGTTTGAACCTCTTGAACCTCACAGGAAAGTGAGGTAAGAAATGATTATCATTCCTCCAAGAGTTTGTATGTCTTCTTAGGGGCAGTTATTTATGTGATTTATGTGATATATGTCTCTTGCACATTATTTTATTAGTGTAAGACAGTTAATTTTAGGATCAAAATGTTTTAAGCATGTAATTTACATGTTTTGTGTTTTGCAAAATTTGATGTGTTTTTTCATGAACTAGTTGAATTATTAATATTGTTCTGGTAGATTTCAAGATTTTGAATGAATAAATGAAATAAATACTTATCAATTGGTATAGCATAGCTAGATAAATTGTGTAAATTAGTTTTGCATTAAATTAAGGACACTGTACTGCCCAAAGAAATGTGCAAAATGATGTATCTTGCTTAAATAAGTCATGATGGTTTATAGATCAGAAACAAGGCAAAATTGATCAACTTTGTCCTTTTCCATTTCCATAGTGCATGAGAAAATGTGCACTATCATTGTCATCGATTTTCGTTAAGCAAATGGTAAGATGAGAGTTTATGTGAGCTTTTTATATATTTACATTAAAAGAGAGAATATGCCAATATGGACAGATTTATATGTATATTATTGATTTGAACTTTAGGAGAAATGATCTGGTCTGCTATAAATAGTGATATGGGCTTCAGACATATATGCATTTAAAGAGGAGTTTGGTAAAATGATGAGATTTTTTTCTAATTTGTAAGCCATTGAGTAAATAAGTATCTTTTGTATTTAGGTAAATGTACAAGGTCTGATCTTAGGGATCAAAAAATATATAGTATATTTTGAGCTGAAATATGTCATTTAGTACTGGGTGCAATATTTAGACGTACCATTATTTCTAGCAGAAATGTGTCAAATGGTGTTGGTAGTAAATCTAAATGTTGAGTAAAAATACTTTTGATAAATTAAAACCTCGAAAATAAATGACATATAACGCTAGATGAAATAACCCATTTAAACACCTCAATTATGACATAATTGAAGCATTAGTTAGGTTACTGGCCTAGATAACTGTCGAACATGTCAGTTAAAGAAAAAATAGCAGCCTACATCTTTATAAGCTGGGAGCAAAAACAGTGATTTGAAATGTTGTAAAAGTTGGGATGAGATGAAAGATTACAGAGATCCTCAGACATTAGGACGGTGATTATAGGCTCTGTTTAGAAAGTTAGTGAGAAGAAAGGATTGTATTTAAAATTTCACATTTGGATTTATTATGATTATTAGATTAGATTGATCTTGTCCAAGTATGTTTTATTAATGTTTGAAAATTAAGAGCCGTAGAAAACTGCAAATACTGATCAAGTATGTTTATAGGTTGTGAAAATTGTTTATTAAAATTGAGACATTGATGTTCATTATATCATAAAAAATCTACCTTGTATCCACAGTCAAATACATGTGAACATGCCCAAAAGGCAAATGCAACTATAAGCGTAAAAAAATACAACATATATATTTTAAGGCTCCTATCCAAAAAAATGAAATTTTATGCTTGTAAGTGAGTAAAAAAGGTTAGGGTATTGTTTTAAAATGAGAGGGAACTCAACATCAGTTGTAGGATCATATTTTACTACAATGAAATTTCTGACATATTTGTTCATAAAGGTTTTTTCCTAAAATTGAAATTTTCAAGTCATAGTGGATGTCTATTTTAAGCAATATTTTGTTCAACTTGCATTATTCCAAATAGAACATACACAATAATCTAGTCTTTTTATTCATCTACCCTAGCAGGGAAGTCTTTTCAAATGTGTTATTGAGGTCCGGATTGAGGTGAACTTCATATTGGAAGCAAGCAAAAACCTTGTGCCAATGTTTTGACAATTACTGCTGTGATTTTTTGTGCCAGAAATGAAAATCCTATGATAAGGGAGCAAAAAAAAAAGAGATGTTCAACTTAAGTGAGGTCAATGGCTTGCTAGATGCTGATCAGCCAAATACATTCAAGTTTTTAGTGAATACTATTAGACATAGAAATCTATGGTATAGATATACATTGTGCCGCTATAACAGGAAAACTTCATACTTGTCACAGTGTTTCTAAGACCGCTGTTTACACATTATATGTGAGGAGTGGGTCGATGACAGGCTTGAGCCATTACCTCCAGCTAGGCAGACGAGATGTTACCTTACAGGACATAAGATACTTTGCTTGGTGCTTTTATCAGAGTGCAGTGTGATCAACAATGGTTGAATGTTGGCTGTCGCTGTTTGTGGCTTTTTGCTACAGGTCTATGGGAGGGAGTGAACTCAATTTAAGATTTTGAATAAATTTGAAATTCTGTTTGGGTGTTTGTAACGATCCAATGTCCATACCATGCTTACATCTTTGATAATATCTTTATAAAGGTTAGCTGATTATGTAAGCATCATCTTATAAGGAAGAATTGATGCCTGCAAGATAATTTATGTACAAATGCACCATCTTTCAAACCTACACTTTCTCTTCAATGGCACGAAGTTTACTGTATGCATCACATTTAGATCACTTATAGGAAAATCTCACAATTAAAACCAAATTGGCATCATTATAAAGCACTCATCTGCATGTAAGTCTGGTCTCAAGTGCTAAAATAACACTAAATCCAACAATCTTCACTTAATATAGCTGATAATTGTGTGAGCTTATCTTGCTATGGTTTGCAAACATAACACATTAAAACAGCAGCAAACCATTACAAATGCTGGCTCAGACAAAAGGAGAATAAAAGTGGAATAATCACAGGTTGATGTTTTCAGAGAGAAAAAAATCTGGTTAAGAACAGAAGGCATGACCTTCCATTAACTAATCACAGTGCTATCAGGCACAACCAGTTACAGTTAGCTAGTTCAAATGTTCTGTCTGTTATCTCATTAAAGGACAAAGGATTTTGTTAACTAAATCGTAAATGACAATAGAAGTATCGAATTAATTTACCTCACAAAAGAGGCCTGTCAATCAAAGTATAGGATAGGCTATTGTCTTTGACGAAAAGCATAACGCCTAGAGATTTTTAGTTGTGCTTTATATCGGGCAAACACAAAAGGA
>JXSR01S005961.1:0-17386 GCA_000969725.1 Ophiothrix spiculata
GGAAGATGATCACTGATGTCTGTCATTACAATACCTGACGTTTGTTGGGATTTCGAATTTGTGAAAATATTGTCAATCAGAGTAGCTGTTTTAGTTGTTATTCTGGTCGGCCTTGTAATGCTAGGACTAAAAGAATGAGAATATAGAATATTGAGAAAATCGTTTGTGTGCAAATGCTTATCTTCATTTAGTAAGTTTATGTTAAAATCGCCCATTAAATACACAACCTTATGACCTTTTGAAGCTTTGTTAAGTAAACTTTCAACATACTTGTTAAAAACACAAACATCTTGATCAGGAGGACGATACACATTTCCGATAACAATATTTTTGGACCCTGGTCTTTCCATTTCTAAAAATAAACTTTCAATATTTGTACCATGATCTATTTGGGTAAGGTCATTACGGATATGATATTTGATGTTTTCTTTAATATACAAACATACACCTCCCCCTCTCTTGAAGTTGTTTCCAGAAGCATTTTGTAATAATCCTTCTAGCAATATGATTACAGTAATTTTCATTTTTTAAATTGCAACATTGATATCTGGTATAATAATTCCAAACCTACATTTCTCTGTGACTTCTATTCTGTTATCAGTGTAAAATTTATATATAAAAAATGTTATAATAATATTTCAACTTCGAACAAAATGTTTGTTCACATTTTTGTTCATTGCATTGAAAGAAATCTGCCTGAATGTGTAATAGTTTTTGGACTTTATTTACATCATTGATCACAAAGTTTATTATTCTTTCCTTCTATTAAAGATCCTTCATCTTTGATGTAAGATCAAGATCATAAAATTAATTGAATGTTTCTTTTTTCTTTCTTTTCTGGGACACATTATTTATATGTTGCATAGTACAATAAGAAATCTGGTTCATACCTGAGGTGCCTACTGCATGTCCTGGCATAGGAATGGATAATGTGTGCCCTGTAGCTTTCTGAAAAGCAACCATTGCAAGACAAAAGAGGAATTAATATACACCAAATCAGGTGTCGGAAGAAAAATAAAAGTGGTACGGCCCGCAGTTAGTTATCAAAAATAAGGAAACAATTAAGCCCCAGATGACAATAGGTACTAAAAACAAATTTATACAGTACTATTTATGTTAGCACTATATAGAATAATAAAATGCATCTAATACAATTAACTTTTTAAAAATTTCTTCTGGCTGAAAAGTAGTACAGCCAAAAGCTGCGGGTACTACACATTTCAGATGCCCATGCAGCAAATAGAATTAAAAACACAGTGTCCAAAGGCAAAATAATTTGCTTTTAAGTGTTGCATTCAATGCCCGCTGATATTGTTTGCGTTTAAGAGTATAACAATATTATGCTGTAAATTTTCATAGTGTCTTAAATTGTGGCATTTTTTTTATAAATTGTACCTTGACTCTCCTTGACTCTATAATAGAAACTTGAGAAAGAAAAAGTAGCTTAAAGGCTGGTACATGATGGTGTTAACTCGTTGTTTTTATAAAAGTTTTTGTCCTTTTACTCTCTAACTTGGCAACTAAATTATATTAAAAATCCATACAAAAGTATACATTTAGAGGGAAATTTGCAAACTGAACAAGATGGTGATATTGATTTCTGAAAAAATCTGCAATTTTAGCCATGAGGTCAAAATATGTATTTTTGGTGCCAACAATTCCTGGAAAGCGGAACTAAAATTTGCTTCAGTAAAAATTAGAACTTACTTTGTAGAAACCCAAAACAAGTGTCCAGGGTTGGTTTTCTCAAATTTTGCTTTTTATCCAATACTTTTCGAAAAAATGGGTCAAAAATGGCTATAAAATAAAAATTGGGGGTCACCGGACTCGTTTTTGCATGAGAGTCGGTTCAAAAACAGCATTTTTGGCGTTTTGGGGGGAAAATTAGTACAGGGGTCTATGAGAAATGTGGCAAAAGTGACATTATTTAGTGTTGATTCAAATAATTCGCCTGAAAATTTTTGTCAATTTTTTTTTTACAAACAAAATAATCAAAATTGGGGTTCACCGAACTAATTTTCCAGAAAAATATTAAAATATAGCAATTTTTAGCTTCAAAACACTACTAAGAGTATATGCGCATGTGTATTGCGGCACTTACAAACTCGGAAACTAGCGCGTACTGGTACGCATGGACGGCCTGTGGACCAGACACCTTAAAGAGCAAAAACTTTTCTGAAAATGATTGGTTGATAATAAGCCTTCAGCATGGGATTTGACTGCAAGATCTACACTAAATAACACTGGAGCACAAATCTACACATACTTATTTCTTACAAAATGTACTCTTATGACAATGACATACAATATGCATGTACATGTGAACAACACTACATATTGATTTTACTTAAATACTTGTTGAACAATTTTAAAAATCATGTACTTACCACACCCGGGAATATTTTTCTTAGTTTTTCTGCAGCAGTTTGAGCCTTGGGCTGGCCCCCATTAAGCGAATCCTCAAAATCAAATAAACTTTGTCTAACTGGGTTGGAATATGAAATTCTTGAGTTGTCAGCTAGAGATATGGTCCTCACTCCCCAGCCCTGAGGGAAAAAAACAATTGTTATTATGAAAAAGAAAATTAAAGTTTCATTTCCTTGAACAATTTAAACAAAAAATGCATAGTGCAGGTTGATCCAGCATATCAGGTTTCCGAATTTACATGCAACAGGGCCCTGCATTTTTGTTAGAAGTATACATTTGCAAAATTTGAAGGGAATTCAGGTGTTCCATATGGATATTTGTCCAAACAGCACTACATCAAAGTGAGGAAACACCAAAGCATTTGCAGGCATATTGAGAGTTTTTGAAGGGAGATAGAATAATGCCCTATGAAAAATGCCAATACGTTTTGATATTATTGAAGAAATATAGTCAACATGTTCAGTCCAGGATAGAGTAAAATTAGAGTAATTGTTGGTTGAAATAAGTGTTGCATACTTCCTAAAGTCTTGTGTCTTCAACAACTTGTTAATACACAACAGGTGTATTAAGATTTTACCATTTATGGCAGAATCATAATACACCTGTTGTGTATTAACAAGTTGTGGAAGACAGGTGTATTATGATTCTGCCATAAATGGTAAAATTTTAATACACCTGTTTTGTATTAAGATTTTACCATTTATGGCAGAATCATATCTGAAATAATACTAGTCGACTTACCCGTAAACATCTTGCTACATTACACCCGTGTCCCTGAGCCAAGTAATAAACATATCTGAGTCACTATGATCAGATCTAATGATGGGGGGTAAACGCAATCGCATCATACTAGTCGACTTACCAGTAAACATCTTGCTACATTACACCCCTGTGACCCTGAGCCTAGTAATAAACATATCTGAGTCACTATGACCAGATCTAATGATGGGAGTAAACACCATCGCATCATACTCAACTTACCAGTAAACATCTTGCTACATTACATCCCAGTGTCACTAAGCAAAGTAATTAACATTTGGTCTGAGGGACGTCTAGATCTAATGACAGGAGTAAACGCCATCGCATCATACTAGTCAACTTATTATTATTATTATTACCAAGCATTTATAAAGCGCTCTACAAAGAACACAGCGCTAAAAGACATACAAACAACAAAAATTTACAGCGCTAAAACACATACAAACAACAAAAATATACCAACAAATACCAGTAAACATCTTGCTACATTACATCCCAGTGTTCCTGCATGAGCCAAGTAATAAATATTTGGTGTGAGCCATGTCTAGATCTAATGAGAGGAGGAAACCTCATCTCATCATACTAGTCAACTTACCAGTAAACATCTTGCTACATTACACCCCAGTGTCCCTGAGCCAAGTAATAAACATTTGGTTTGAGCTACAACGTCTAGATCTAATGACGGGAGTAAACGTCATCGCATCATACTAGTCAACTTACCCGTAAACATCTTGCTACATTACACCCCAGTGTCCCTGAGCCAAGTAATAAACATATCTGAGTCACTATGACCAGATCTAATGACGGGAGTAAACGTCATCGCATCATACTAGTCAACTTACCAATAAACATCTTGCTACATTACACCCAAGTGTCCCTGAGCCAAGTAATAAACATTTGGTTTGAGCTACAACGTCTAGATCTAATGACGGGAGTAAACGCCATCGCATCATACTAGTCAACTTACCAGTAAACATCTTGCTACATTACACCCCAGTGTCCCTGAGCCAAGTAATAAACATTTGGTTTGAGCTACAACATCTAGATCTAATGACGGGAGTAAACGCCATCGCATCATACTAGTCAACTTACCAGTAAACATCTTGCTACATTACACCCCAGTGTCCCTGAGCCAAGTAATAAACATTTGGTTTGAGCTACAACGTCTAGATCTAATGACGGGAGTAAACGCCATCGCATCATACTAGTCAACTTACCAGTAAACATCTTGCTACATTACACCCCAGTGTCCCTGAGCCAAGAAATAAACATATCTGAGTCACTATGACCAGATCTAACGACGGGAGTAAACACCATTGCATCATACTAGTCAACTTACCAGGAAACATCTTGCTACATTACACCCCAGTGTCCCTGAGCCAAGTAATAAACATTTGGTCTGAGCTACAACGTCTAGATCTAACGACGGGAGTAAATGCCATCGCATCATACTAGTCAACTTACCAGTAAACATCTTGCTACATTGCACCCTAGTGTCCCTGAGCCTAGTAATAAACATTTGGTCTGAGCTACAACGTCTAGATCTAATGACGGGAGTAAACGCCACCGCATCATACTAGTCAACTTACCAGTAAACATCTTGCTACATTGCACCCCAGTGTCCCTGAGCCAAGTAATAAACATTTGGTCTGAGCTACAACGTCTAGATCTAATGACGGGAGTAAATTCCATTGCATCATACTAGTCAACTTACCAGTAAACATCTTGCTACATTGCACCCCAGTGTCCCTGAGCCAAGTAATAAACATTTGGTCTGAGCTACAACGTCTAGATCTAATGACGGGAGTAAATTCCATTGCATCATACTAGTCAACTTACCAGTAAACATCTTGCTACATTGCACCCCAGTGTCCCTGAGCAAAGTATTAAACATATCTGAGTCACTATGACCAGATCTAACGACGGGAGTAAATGCCATCGCATCATACTAGTCAACTTACCAGTAAACATCTTGCTACATTGCACCCCAGTGTCCCTGAACCAAGTAATAAACATTTGGTTTGAGCTACAACGTCTAGATCTAACGATGGGAGTAAACGCCATCGCATCAGCTTTAAATTCAAATCTACAGATGATTCTGCTAACCTACAAAAAAGAAATCCAAACATACACAGTAAAATTCCCACAGCCTGAAAATGATATCACAAGTGTAATTACTGTACATCAGTCACTTTCAACATCTAAGAAATAGAATAGGTTCAATGCAGTTCAGTACTATACTGCACCAGTACCAGTGCAGTTAAACAGTGTAGTCACACGTTGTAGGCTTTGTAACAATCAAATTGGAGGCACTTTTTATTCTGAGGAGTCATAAGTAGATAAATGATGAGAGTAGATCCACAACAGTTTGAAATTGTAAATTTTGGTAATACTTTTGTCAAATATATGGGATTTTCAGTACTCTAGTTTTAGCTATATCTGTATCTACCTTGTAGGGTCCATACTTGAGCTGAGATCTACTTTCCTAGGAGTTAACTTTTGCTTCTGATTTTTCTCCCATCCTACACATTTGGGACAATCTGCATAGAAAATCAAACAGCACAAATGTGAACCACATCATCAAAAGAAAGGAAGATGATCTCCATCAATCTATTTTTAGAACAATACGGCAAAATTTCAATGTATGACATGTCATCTCATTTTTCAGGTATTAAAATTGACATAATTCCGTGCACTACCGCTAGCGGTACTGCACACATCCGCTTGCACTTCCGCAAAGCGGAAGTGCCAGCTCCGCTTCGCATCTCCGCTAGCGGGACAACCATAAAATATTTGCACACCCGCAAGCAGGCACAACAAATCCGCCTAGTTTCATTATAACATTAAACACGCGGACATGTTAACTCCGCTTCGCATGATTCCCGTTAGCGGAAGTGCAAAAGAAATTGTGCACTCCCGCTATCGTGAAAATAGCTCCGCTTCGTAATTCCGCTCGCGGTAATGCAAGAAATTATGTGCATTCCCGCTACCCATACATAATCATGGAAAAAAGTTTAATATTTGACACATGGAGATTGTAATTCCGCCTCGTAGCTAGCGCGAGGCAATAGCCTATGAGTGTGCATTCCAAGGAAGTTCAAACTTCCTTGGTGCATTCTCAACTATTCCCGCTAGCTGGTTCCGTCTCAGGGACAAGATCCTTTTATTCAAACACGCGGAAATGTAAACACCGCTTCGTAATTCCGCTAGCGGTATTACAAAATTCCTGGGAACAAGCCCACCTACATTCGACACGCGGGAATACTAACCCTGGCCCGCTTCGTAACACCAGAAATTGTCGAGTGTGCATTCCCGCTAACTTCAATGATCTATTCCCGGATATTTTTATCTTAAGATTGGTTTTTACAGAATGCGATTTTGTTTTCAAACTATCTTCAAACTTGTGGTAATTAATAGTCCCATCTATGCCTAACTTTTTGAGCATGACACATCGGGTTGAATTCATATCTTGTTTCTATTAACGACTTTTCAAACAAAAAATTGGCATTTTGACCATTTTTTTATAGACCTACTTCTGAATCAATTCTTGAGGAACTATAGAAGCTCACCCACAATATAATCATGATTAATCATGTTAATATTTAGAACTACATGTCACGTCTCCGTATCTGATATATCGATTGAATGTTTTTGAAAGTTTGATTGACATTGACAATGAAAACTTGACCTAGCCCTATTCGATGCATGTGTAAATTGCCGATTAATAGGCCTACTTTCAACAAAAGGATTAACTTGGAGGTGCGATCAACATAGCCTAATTTCATGTGATTAATAACCAGTTTGAATTGGCCAAATCATGCTATAGACCATATCGATAATTGACCTACTCCCGCCGTTGATGGGGTAAATCCACAGAATCGGACGGGGAACTGAACTCAGAGCGAGAGCAAGTAGTGTGTTTATCATACTTGGCCTCGTTTTGAGTTCCGATTCCCCGTCCGGTTCTGTGGATTTACCCCATCAACGGCGGGATTATGTCAATTATCGATATGGTCTATTGTTCCTTTGAATTGATTGGTGTAATAAACAACAAAATCAATTGGGCTATATAGGCCTATTATAAAATCTCACATAATTTGAATCAACCCAAATAAGGGCCTAAAGGCCCTAAGTAAAGCATGGGAAAAGGAGATACCCTATCCACTCGTCCAATTCAACTATTTTCCGACTGACAAACCTTTAAATTTTTAAATACTCCAACTTTCAATAATTTGACAAACCACCCTACTCTATGATTAAGCATTATAAAAGTATTTTGACATCATTTTTGGCACACTAGTATGAAACAACCCAATGCTACAGTGACATACATTCAGAAAATACATAGTTGAATTGGACGAGTGAATAGGGTATACCTTTAAAATAAAGTGAATTAAATTACAAAATAATTTGTTGATACCTCCGTATAGGCCTATTCATTTTATGTGGGAGGAATATGTTTAACCGCTAGAGGAAATGCACAGAAGAAAATTTACCATCTCCGGTAGCGGAGATGCGAAGAGGAGCCGACAATTCCGCTTCGCGGAAGTGCAAACGGATATGTGCAGTACCGCTTAAAATGAAGTAGAAACTTTGTTTATACTTTAGCGGAGATGCAAAAAGATAGTTGCATCCCCGATAGCGGAAATACGAAGCGTAGCAGACACATCCGCTTAGGCGGGATTGCACAGATAAACGCGCATTTCCACTTGCGGAGACATAAAGCAGAGAATGAAATCTTTCTAATCGAAGGAAATGCACAGAAAAGTATGCATCTCCGCTAGGGGAAATACTAAGTGGAGTCGGCACTTCCGCTTAGCGGCAATGCAAACAGATTTGTGCATTACCGCTAAAACTGTAGGGGGAACGTTTTAAACTTATAGCGGCAATGCACAGAAAACTTTGCATCTCTGCTAGCGGAGATACGAAGCGGACCCGACATTTCCGCTTCGCGGAAGTGCAAACGGACATGTGCAGTACCGCGAAGCGGTACTGCAAATTTTGCTGTTCCAAAAAATAGTTCCATTTTTCTGTTGTGTTTGTATGAGAAATTGTATAAATTATTGTCATCGCTGATTTATGACAAATGTAACAGGCAGTTTATCATCTGTTCAGTGAATTAGATCTGCTGATGTTGTGGTTAAGACTATGTTTGCAAGCAAAACAGGGGCTGATTTCACTAACATTAAGGATGATCAATAACCTGTATAATCGCTACAGTCCAAAAACAATTGTTAAATTGCTAAAAATAGCCGCTATTTAGCGATCACTTTTGGAGTTAGCGATCAAAACGAGGTAAGTGACCATCGCTAAATGTTAGTGAAATCGGCTCAAGGACATGCCATACTGCATTATTTAATCAATCAAATTGACCCCTAAAGTAATACAAAAGTTAGTCTGTGCCAAATAAGCAATCATTTTAGTACAGAAATAGTAAAGCTCTAGAAATTGACACAATCATTGATTATGGAAAAAAGTATTATTTACAAAACTTACCAGTAAGATTAGAAATATTTAGTTGGTTTAAATGTAGAACAACACTGTGTGCTGCTGACCGTGTGCCCTCTCTAGTCCTATCACGAAAACACAACACCTGAACACCTTGTGAGAAATGTTGCCCCCTGTATGACACAAAATTAACTCAACTTGTAAGAATAAGATAAACATATGCACTAAATTTGTTCCTGGTCTATGTTTACATCCCTCATAGTCCTGGCACCATGACTTGACTCTATGTCAAGTGATGGGAAATGTGTGTAGTAAAACTGTCATTTAAGTTTTTTAAGTTTTGACATGAAATACTTGAAAAATAAAAAAACTAGAAAAATTCTTCTCATAGGCAACATCTTTTAGTAGTGTAGGATCATTACAAACCTAATTTAAACCCAAAGATGCAATTTATCATCACCCAAAATTTGGACGTAAACAAAATTGAGGTTATCAAATTTAGAAACCCAATGTTACAGCAAACAAGGTAAGTTTCGGGCACATTTTGACTCTAAATGTTAACAAATCACCTATAAGATGCACAAGACTCTCAAGATACATACTGATTATAAAATTTGTGAACAGCTTCGATATTTAGGCTGAGTTTGAGGTGTGGACTTAGTCCCAACATGGTCTGTATAAACATGCTTAAAAAGCAATTTACATAACATTTAGCATGACTTGACATAAAGTCATTGTGCCAGGACTACATCCTTCACACCCTCCCACACACCCCGTCACACACAAACTTGTCTTTCAACTTCATCTAATTATCCCTGGATATATAGATTACACATGTATCTGTATTGTAAATTTTTATCTTTGTTTTCTCCAAGGTCAGCTCAGCCTCCCTTTTGAAGACAATGCGGTTAGTTTTTTTTTTGTGTGTGTCATATTTCGCTAGAAATAATTCGTTTCACTACCACCTATTGCACTTTGCTAGAGAGTTGACAGGAATTTGGACTGAAGGTCTATATATTAAAATCTTCCGAGGTCATCTAGCCATGATGGCTCAGTTGGCAGAGTGCCTGCATAATAAACAGGTTGTCGCTGGTTCAAATCCCAGTCAAGGCTTGTTTTTTTCTCAAGTTTTACTCCCCAAGAGGAAAAGAATAAAGATTTCCGAATCCGGGTTAGTGTGTATTGGTTTGATATTATTTACTTCAAGCAGTATAAAGACTGTTCTTTGAATTCATGCCGTCTTTTATGGAAACTTATTGTGATTTGAAAGTGCTTAGTGCTCTAGATCAGTACACATCAACTGTGTTTATCCTTTCCATGTAGTTATCCATTGATGAAATAAATTCTGACTGCATCTAACTGTTGTGGTCATTAGATCCAGTAAGTAACGAATAAAACTGATTATCTTTATATTGGTAGTTGCCCAGAGATTAATAAAAGGATCGGTTGCGATATTTGCGATGTGATTATCTGCTGGTGTCGATATTGAATGCACAGTGATGACAACATGCTCTTGGAAGACTGGCATTGTGACACAAAGCAAGTCTCTCATGGTTCTGAGAATTTGACATTTGCAAAATCTAGCTATGGTGACACTATACTTTGATCAACACTAAATAGGCGGGAATTATAAGACTTTTCTTCATCTGCAAGTACATAATCCCACTTACATGTGCGCCGTAAATACTGATGCGTGAGTCAATCGGTCAAAGCGCGCTGTGTCTCCTACAGTTATAGTGTGTTTAGCTACGCACACACTAAGTCTGTATTAGTTCCGCTTATATTTGGTGTTGATCAAAGTATATAATAGTCACTTGTCTGTAATTATTAAGAACAAATCCTCCACCATAAGAGTGCTCAATTTAGTTAGCTTAACTCAATTCAGTGAGTTCAGTTGATGATCTTATATGAATAAAAGGAATAAACTGTCTGAAATTTGTCCAATCAACAAAACTCTCACCTGTGTTACAAAACTTACCAGTGATAAGCTATAAGGGCTAAGTAATTCCTCAGTGGCCAACCTGGATACTGGTCAAGTGTACACGGATCACAAAAGCCAAACTTTACCTGACAAAGAAAATGACAAATACTGTTTGTATGCAAATATAGATTGCTGAGATTATAGGTGCCCTCTTCCCAGTTCATGATACTGTATTTCCCTCTTAAGTCACATCTAGATAATTTTCTGTGATCAGACATTTGAATTGTGCTATTTGATAGAAAAAGAAGCAACATTAGTTCCAGCAACGGGTGATGCTCACAGCTATGAAGATGGATAAAACAACAGCTCCGATGAATATAAAACATACCGTATCCACTCGTCCAATTCAACTACTCATTTTCTGAATTTAGACCATGTTACAGTTGAGCGCTTTCATACTAGCGTGCCAAAAATTGTTAAAATAATTTAAATTAAGTATCGGTCATAGAGTATGACTATTTGTCAAACGTTTGGAAATGGGGATTTTGTTAATTTAAGGAGATTGTCAGATGGAAAATAGTTGAATTAGACGAGTGAATAGGGTAGTTCTACTTCAGCATTATACTGGTTTGAAAAAAAGTCTTGTTAAGTAAAGTGTATTATGAAATAGCAAGCGAGTCTAATGAGTTATCAGTTTAGAGATGCTAGACATTTATTGAAAAGAGGTACCTAAAAAAGCTATGAATTCTTTCAAAATGGGCTGAAACAAAATTGATAAAAATCTGAATTAATGATTTGCCATTTTTTGAAGAAAAATACCCTGATTTCAAGTTAAAAACTGCAAACTGACATTTCTGTATCACTAACCTTATGTGAGTCCTTAATCTTGTCAAATTGTTGGAGTGATGCTGTACAGACACGGTCACCATCTTGATATACAAGAAAGAAACCCACAGGTTTGCCTTCATTGGCCTTCACTAGCTCATCATAGGATGTCTGTAGCTGATTGATCTGTAGGAAATTCAATACAAACCCAAACTAATGGATATAATACAGTACTAACAAAAGTGCTTAAAAGTTGGCTTTAGATAATCACTAGTGGTTGATATGCATTGTGCTAAGATTTTTATCTACTTGATGTTTGTGAATGTATTTCATAAAACTGAACACTCAAACCTTAATTAAAATCTTTTACATGCAGTTTAAAGATCAAAGTACACATAGACACCACAGACATTTAAACATGTGGGTCATATATGGGGACCAATTTGCTGAATCGCTGCCCAGCCAGCACACTCTGTGGTGACCTGCTTATGGTGTGCCCCGCTTGGGGTTTGAATTCAATACACATGATTTTTGGTATGACATATTTGAATTTATGCTAGAAAATGGTCAAGGAATAGATTCTTACTAGCTATGAAAATAAATTCTTGTTAGCAGTGACCTTGTGAATCATGAATTGCTCCTTTAATGAAAACACATGATTTTTTGGTATGACATATTTGGACTTATGTTAGAAACGGTCAAGGATTCTTAGTAGCTATGAAACTCAATTTTGATAGCGGTGACCTTGAGGAAGGGGATCATGAATTGCCCCTTAAATTCTCTGGTGTGTGGGGGTGTGTGTGTGTATGTGAAAAAGGCATTAATCTCACTTTTGAAAGCAACATAAATGTTTTATTAAGATGAAGGATAATAATTTACCTGCTTTTGTGAGAAGATTTGCAGGATATTTTCTGCGGGTTTACTAAACACAAGTCCTTCAGGAGCACACAGAGCGGGGAATGCAAACCAATAGTAATAATGGTATTTCTTCAAATCCTGAAAATAAGAAACAGTTTTAGAATTAATGTCTAAAATACATTACAAAACAGGAAGTTACATGAAGAAAATTCTCCAACAAGTAGAAACTCTAATCAGATATGAAGGAGCATATTTGTTTGAAATACATAGAATCAAAAGAGAAGTGGTATATTGAAACTATATATTTGCTATCTGTTCTGTCAATGCTACTGTGTTAAGGCTAGTATAAATGGTTTTTGTATTCTATTTCTCAAATTAATTTCATAAACCATATAAAAGTACACTTTTATTGAAATCATTAAATTTCCTACAAAACAAATCTGCAGGATGCGTATGTCAAGTGCGTGTGCGACTACGCAACAACTGCAAAAGTGAACCGTGCGTATCTTGATTGGTGATTGCGTGAATAATGTATCTTTGATATACAAGTACTACACGAGGTGATACGCCTGATTACTCCACGCACTTATTGCGTTGAGATGTTCATGATTTGTAGAAAGCTAAATGACTTCAATAATAATACCGACGGACTAATAACAGCTACAGATTGATATCTCAATTGAACTTTTCAGTAATTTATAACTGTTAAACTATATTTCTGCAAGGACATATAAAACTTTGGCATAAACAATTGGTTTTATTGGAAAATATCTTATGGTGGTATCAAAGACTTAAATTATATGGTCATCAGATCAAATGATTTGCAGGATCTTGTAGAATATAGAAATAGTGGTCACCCTAAATTAACATGAAATGCACACATCATTCACATGCAATTTGAAATTAGTATGTTAGCATAAGAAGTCCTTCAGGATATGTTTTTCAATTCACAAACCCAAGAATCATTTCACCGCATTACTTACAGCAAACGTGAGGAGCACAAATCTGGAGAGTAATGACGGATCTTTGATGGCATTTTGTGAAGTAATGTCTTTCCAAATCTGAAAATGGAAACAAAAATCTTTATCTTGAATAAAATTTCATCTCATTTGATATGTCATAAAAATCAGTAAAATTAATTCATATATAAAGTATCATCTTGCTTCTGATACTCTTTATCTAGGCTTTCACCAAGGAAACCCAACTTGAAACCAAGTAAGCTAAAGGAAACTTATCTTCAACAGGGCTTCAAGATGTTTTTAAAATTCAGTTTTGAATGCAGGAGGAAGACCAGAGTACCCAGAGAAAACCTGCGGAAGCGAGCGTGGACTGAAAACCAAATGCACACAAAGCGCCGGGCGTGGGAATCGAACCCGGGACCTCATTGGTACAAGGCGAAGGAACTACCACTGTGCCAACCCGATCCCCCATCATATATTTTGATGTGTGTTTCATTAATCTTATGTTTTGCAAAGGTTCCAACAATATTGGGTTATATTATAATTATCTGGGATGAAAATTACTAGAATTATCTTCTGATCTAATCAGAAATTATGGGCTTTAATTTGACATCCAAAAATGTACTACTTCCCATTGAGCCCTGGGGGTTGAGAATGTGATCGGAACCTACACCTTTAAATTTACACTATCTGAACTCTTATCATTGAAGGTCTCTGTACCTGTGTTGCTGCAAGTTGAAGAATGTTTTTCTTGTCACTTGACTTGAAGTCATCCAATGTATTGAAATTCACCAAGGTACCATGTGAGTTGAAGCAGTGAGGTGGACACCCTGAAGATCTATAAAACAACAAACAACAACATAAAATGTCACACTTCCTGTGCCAAGGCAGCTAGTACTTGTACATTACCATGAAATCATGAATAGCTGAAACTTTAAAGTAAAGTAAAGAAATGTTTCCAAATTTCAAGTTAAAAATACAAAGCTTTGAATAGAAAAAATATCAACTTTGCAACATTCTAATATGATAAGATTAATTTATTTTATGGTGAAATAATTTTATTTGTAACTAGCAAATACTGTAATTCATTAGAAATTACTTTCAATCAGCACACAGCTTTGGCAAGGTCAATAAACATTTACCTGGCAAAAATGGGCCAATTTGGCCCTGAAAGTTTTGAGGAAAATCCGAATAAACGGTAAAGATTGTGATTCATGGAGAGAGCAATATTAGGGTTTGTAAGTTCAGGTTCCAAATTTTCAATTTTTCCTAAAATGTCAAAAAAAGTCACTTTATTATTATAATTATTATACCAATTACTCCTAAGTTGAATGTAACAGTAATTCAGCACTTTGTTCAGGATGGTATAAATCTGTGGACTGTCAAGAGATTTTATTTCAA
The DNA here is from genome assembly GCA_000969725.1 of Ophiothrix spiculata. Lineage (NCBI taxonomy): Eukaryota > Metazoa > Echinodermata > Ophiuroidea > Amphilepidida > Ophiotrichidae > Ophiothrix > Ophiothrix spiculata. The sequence goes on from JXSR01S005961.1 coordinate 14,599, forward strand.
ATTACCAATTAAAATGGCTTGATTCACTCTTATTGTAGATACAAAATATTCTGTATGGCCATAATGATCTGATTACTGATGATGATAATATCAATCACAAACAACAGCTGGTAAATGCAATATGAATCATAATCAACTATCATGATACCGTGCATGCCAGATCAATTGTGTTGGACAAGATCAAAACAAATAAGTGATTATGCCGTAACTCCAGTATCCTAACTGGCTGACATGAGATCAGCATCTTGGCATCACGACAGGTAAGAAACTTTGTATGATTTGCTCACATTGACTCTATCAAAATACGCCCTCAAAGTCACCTCTATCAAAATTGAGTCTCATTTACCTAAAAAGAATCTTTGACTATATGTTACATACCCCAAAACATTCTTACAAATGTGCTTGCATTTTTGAGAAAAGTGAGATAGTGATACTTTTTCTAATTACTGTCAGGGTCCCGACACTAATTATAACAAAGTAGCCTATGGGGGTTATTAAAATTATGCTGGAAAGCTTGTTACCTGAAAACGAATAGTCCGAATCAAGTGAAATTTTCAGCATATATTTATGATGTGCTCTTCCTTTTATTTAGCTAGAAAAAAGAGGAGGTTTTTATCACATCAAAATTATTAATTGCACTAAGTCAGAGATCCGCATCTGTAAGTGGAAATCAATTAGTTTCTAGATTCAGGTACATGAAACAAGGGTAAAACTTTACCTTGCAATCATTTTCATGAACAAATTGGAATCTGGATTTTCATTCTTGGTAATAAAACAAATTCATACGATGATTTTCTCAAAAACTGATCAATTTTGCAGGCATTTGTTGATAAAAGGGGTCCTTGTGTCATTTCCTCCCAGAAAATAAACAAACTAGAGGTACCTGATATTAAAAGCACTAGCCATGTTCACAAATATATGATTGTCAAATTTCTTCTATACTTACAAATTTAGAGCATTTTTAGAAAGCACTAATTCACATAACCATTCTTGCCGAGCTTGTTATTTATTGTAAAGAAGACAATTAGGCCAAGTAAAAAATAAAACATGTTTCTCATCCGGGTTTTTGAAAAAAAGGAGGAAGAGGTACTTTTTATTTTTTATTTCAATGCCAATGTAAAATTGCCCATTAATGGCCCATTCTCACCTAACGTATCGATACCAAATGTTTTATTGGAAGAGGAGGAGGCCCTTTTTATTTTTGAGTTTTGGACATACTGGAGGGTTGATTAAAACAAAATATGCTTTAAAATGCTTATTGAACAGAAGCAAATCTATTGCACAGACTTAAACTTTTCAAACACTTTTTACAAATAAGTTATGCATGAAATACAAAAAATAAAAAATATTTTTCAAAATCCTTAAAAAAATGATGCGGGAGGGGACGAGAAACATGTTTATTTTTTTACTCGGCCTTAGTTGTGCATTTTTGAATTAACACTGGCGAAAGAAAACATTTGTAGCAGAGTTTCTAGAAAAAATCACTGAATTCTCTAAATTATGACTTCTTATACATCAAGCGACAAAAAAACCCACCCCAAAACCCCATATTTTATGGGCAAGCAGACCTTTCAAGTAAGGTCGGTCTGTCGGTTATTTTTTTTTCTTTTTTTTTTGCATAAAATAGCCCCAAAATTAGAAAAGTATAAAAATGGGAGAAAAGATGGGGCATATTTTACAACAAATTTTTTTTGCCAAAAAACGACTGATTTAAATGATTTTATCAAAACAAAACAAAAACTTCCAGAATGAAAATTTATGGTTGGTCGGGCCCTTAAAACAGGGTTTCGTCATTTACCATATTTTTATTTTTTATGAAGATAAAATTCAGTTCAAAGTTCAGCATTCACTATACTTACACATCTAGTGCATTGAAATCCAAGCATAATCTTCCTGAGAGTCCGCTTTGATCACCTACAATGAATACAAAATAGGTTAAATTGATAAAGCCTGCAAGGCGTTGCCGCGGCACTGAGTTGGTGCTTGTATACTACTCCAACTATGATCCGCAATGTATGAAGGTTTTTGTGTTATGGTATTCCATTTTTCTAATGGATATGATGCTTCAAGGTATAGTGTTTAACTCAGCATTAAATGTGAGACTTAAGGACTTAGATCATCTCACATTAATGCAAATGAGAAACATTCAATTATCATATTTTTCAACAAAACTCCATAATACCCTTCCCTTGACCAAGTTTCATCAAAATTTGGTATATAGGTTCTTCTGTTAATTAACAGACTGAAAAAGTGTCATCCAAAAGTATATATATCGAATTTTTAACACACAGACCTCAGACACACACATACACCAACACGAATCAGGCTGACATAACATCTTTTCCCGGACAACTCCAAAATACTTCGGACTTACCATTGTAATAGTATCCATTCAATGCCTTGGGTTGGTCATCTAATTTGTAGTCATCTAATTTCTTTTTGCTCAATGCGTACCAGAATCCCACATCAAGAGCACTAGTGAATGGTGCAAACTGAACCGGATTGCTGGAACTCATGGTGTAGATCTCTAAAAAACAAGGGATATGAAATCAAATATATACAAGCTAAAAATAATAACATTACCGTATGGTACTAATTTGATAAAATGATTCATTCAGCATATAGAAAGTTAATTTATATATCAAAAGACACATGAATTTATGTTGTTAAGGGGCATGTTAACCCTGCCGTTAGTTCGGTAGTAGAATTTAGTTTTTCTGCATTTTCTGATACTTCAGCATGTTACCTTTTATTACAGACAATAAAATACTACAAAACAAAACTTTTA